>PKML01044324.1:91214-126222 GCA_002933935.1 Eutrema yunnanense | reverse complement strand
CTTGGTGGGGATGCTGCTTATTGGCTGAAGCAGCTAGCTCCTGATTCACTTACTACATGGGATGAGACGAAGAACGCGTTCCTGATTAATTTCTATGATGATGCAAGATCAGAGGAGCTCAGGAACAAGATCTCTCAGTTTGCTCAGGGTCCGACAGAGGCATTCAAGGCTTCATGGATTCGCTTCAAGTCTTATCAGAGATACTGTCCGCACCATGGGTTCACTCAGGTGCAGCTGCTGGGCACTTTCTACAGAGGGGTTGATTAGAGATACCAGATGGCATTGGACTCTGCTAGCAATGGGAACTTCTTCACCAGGTATCCGGATGATGCAGTTGTGCTGATCGAGAACTTGGCGTCTAGTAATAGCACCAAGAATGTTGATTTCGAAAGGAAAAAGCAAGCTGGAGGAACAGAGGGATCGCAGATTGCTGACATGGAAGCCAAACTGGATTTCCTGGTCGGGAAGCAGAAGAAATCTGTGCACTTTGTTGATGAAGTCGCGAATGTGGAAGAAGAAGAAGAGGATGTTAACTACGTTGGTGGTTCTGGTTTCTAGGGTCAGCGATTTGGGTATAATAACAACAGAAACTTCAACAACAACAATCAGCAAGGTGGGTACAAGTTCGAAGGGAACCAATCTGGTTTCGGAGCGAAGCAATTCACTCAGAAACCACTTCAGAGCAGCGATTTCACTCGCAACTATGGGAACTCTTCGTATCAACCAGTTTCTCCCAAATCCACAGATAACGAGATGAAATCCATGATGGAACATATTCTTCTGGGACAGCAGAAGTTGCAGGTGGATTTCAATGGAAAGTTTGATTCGCTGTACATGGATCTGAATGGGAAGATCGAGGCCATGAACCTTTTCCATAAGAAGATGGAAACCCAAGTGGCTCAGACAGCATCAACTATAAAGAGGCAGGAAGGTTTTCTCCCAGGGAAAACTGAAAATCCAAGGGCACACATCAATGCCATCACCTTGAGGAGTGGAAAAGAGGTGTTAACAGGAGTGAAGAACAGCCAAAATGCAGGAAATCTCGTCGATCTTGCTGGAGATGACGATTGGGATTCTGAAAATCCCCAGGTAACGATCGATACTGGGGTGTGTCGATCGACACCAGTCCAGAGATCGACTCGAGTGAATCCCAAAACCTGTGTATCGATCGATACCCCTCAAGTATCGATCGATGCTGAGACACAATCAGAGAAGGAGCCCGAGATCGTCAAGGAAATGGTGTATACACCCAAGGCACCTTTTCCTATACTTCCTAAGCTGACAAGGAAGGAATGGGAAGATGCCAGATGCAAGGCCATGCTGGATAAGTTGGTTATGGAGCTTCCTTTTGTTGATGCTATCAAGACATGTCCAGCTTTCAGGAGATATGTGACGAAGATGGTCTCTAGCAACGTGAACATAGAGGAGGGTGTCATGTTGATCACAGTTGAGTGCAGTGCGATGCTGCTTAACAAAATTCCTAAGAAGCTACCAGACCCAGGGAGCTTTGTTTTGGACTGCACTATCTACACAAAGAGATTTGAGCGAGCTCTCTGCGATATTGGATCGAGTGTGAACCTTATGCCACACTCAGTTACCAAGCGAATGGGGATGACAGATTTCCAATCTACAAGGATTTCGCTGGTACTTGCTGATCGCTCAGTGCGACTTCCTGAGGGACTACTTGAAGATATCCCAGTCATGATTGGGAATTGCATGATCCCAACAGATTTTATTGTCCTGAAGTACGATGCTGAGCCTAAGGATCCTCTCATCCTAGGCAGACAATTCCTTGCAACTGCTGGAGCCTTAATTGACTGCAAGAATGGACAGATTGCTCTCAACATCGGTGACTTGGTGATGTCCTTCAACATGGAAAAATTGATGAAAAGGCCAACCATCGATGGGCAGACATTCTATGTGGATACCTTCAGTGACATAGCTGAAGAGTACTTCCTGGAGATGCATCATGAAGATCCACTGGAGAGAGCATTGGTCTGTTCAGCCACTTCAGAAGTCCGTTCATATGACGTGCTGGATACTCGAAGATGCTCGATTCTGCATCACCAGTATCGATCGATACCACCTGGGTATCGATCGATACCCTACGGCCAGAAAGAGAGTTGGTCGATGGTTCTAAGCAAGCTGCTGGGGTTGGAGATTGGAGTATAGAGAAGGCTCCTAAGGTGGAACTAAAACCACTTCTAGCGAATCTGAGGTATAGTTTTCTTGGTCCTAATTCAACATATCCAGTTATTGTGAATGCTTCTTTGAATACCACAGAGGTTGCTTTACTGCTGAGCAAGCTGCGCAAGTATCGCAAAGCTCTTGGCTATTCTCTTGCTGATATTTCAGGTATTGCACCAGACTTGTGCATGCATCGGATTCACCTGGAGGATGAGTCAAAGTCTTCGATTGAGTGTCAAAGGAGGCTGAATCCGAACCTGAAGGAAGTGGTCAGGAAGGAAGTGGTCAGGAAGGAAGTGATGAAGCTGTTGGAAGCAGGGATTATCTATGCCATCTCGGATAGTTCTTGGGTTAGTCCTGTTCACGTTGTGCCTAAGAAAGGAGGCATAACTGTGGTGAAGAACGAGAAGGACGAGCTGATCCCTACAAGGACAATCACTGGTCACAGGATGTGCATTGACTACATGAAGCTCAATGCGGCTACACGGAAGGATCACTTCCATTTGCCATTCATTGACCAGATGCTAGAGAGGTTAGCGAGTCACCCATACTACTGTTTCCTTGATGGGTACTCAGGCTTTTTCCAGATTCCCATACATCCAGAGGACCAGGGAAAGACGACCTTCACATGTCCCTATGGCACATTCGCCTACAGAAGAATGCCGTTCGGATTATGTAATGTTCCAGCGACCTTTCAGCGTTGCATGATGTCGATTTTCACAGATATGACTGAGGAGTTCATGGAGGTCTTCATGGATGATTTTTCTGTGTATGGATCGTCATTCAAGGGCTGTCTGGATAACTTGTGCAAAGTGCTTCAGCGATGCGAGGAGAAGCACTTGGTTCTTAATTGGGAAAAATGCCACTTCATGGTACAAGATGGCATTGTTCTTGGGCACAAGGTTTCTAAGGCAGGAATCGAAGTCGACAAGGCTAAGATTCAAGTCATGACAAGCTTGCAACCTCCGCGATCTGTTCCTGAGATACGAAGCTTCCTTGGTCATGCTGGTTTCTACAAGAGGTTCATCAAAGATTTCTCTAAGCTCGCACGTCCACTCACAGCCCTGTTATGTAAGGAAATCAAGTTTGATTTCACATCTGATTGCCTTGTAGCCTTCGAGGAAATCAAGAAGGCATTGGTGAGTGCTCCTGTCGTCCAACCACCTGATTGGAGCTTGCCTTTTGAGGTTATGTGTGATGCCAGTGACTTTGCTGTTGGAGCTGTGTTGGGACAGAGGAAAGACAAGAAACTCCATGCTATCTACTATGCCAGCAGGACGTTGGATGATGCTCAGCGAAATTACAGCACCACATAGAAGGAATTGCTGGCAGTGGTCTTCTTTTTTGAGAAATTTCGGTCCTACTTGATTGGGAGCAAAGTCATTGTCCACACAGACCATGCTGCTCTCAAATACTTGATGAAGAACAAGGATCTCAAGCCTCGTCTATGCCGATGGGTTTTTTTGCTCCAAGGTTTCGACATCGAGATCAAGGACAAGAAAGGAGTTGAGAATGGCGTTGCTGACCATTTATCGCGACTAAAGGTCGATGAGTTCGTCCCTATTGATGATTGTTTGCCAGAGGAAGGTGTTTACCTCATTGAAACGATCTTTCAAGACCTTTATCCCGAAAATCTGCAATTTTCACGAATTCAGACTTTCGGTATCGATCGATATTCACCTAGTATCGATCGATACCCGTCGCGACCTGAACCTGTTTTGTCCGAAGAGCAGTTGAACTGCTATGATGTCTGTCTAGTCGCTGACTCTGGTGCTGCACGTCCATGGTACGCAGACATCGCCAACTACCTTGCTATAGAGACTGAGCCAAATTATCCCACAAAATATGCAAGGAAGAAGTTTATGCGCGATATAAGGAGATTCTTCTGGGATGAACCTTACCTATACAAGCTTTGCTCAGATGGTGTCTACAGAAGATGCATTGCAGAGTCTGAAATGCAAGCTATTCTTTTTCATTGCCATGGGTCTGAGTATGCTGGTCACTTTGCTCACTTCAAGACGGTATCCAAGGTTCTACAAGCAGGCTTCTGGTGGCCTACCATGTTTAAGGATGCTCACACGTTCGTTTCACAGTGTGATGCTTGTCAGAGGAGGGGAAAGATCAGTAAGAGACATGAGATGCCACAAAATTTCATCCTTGAGGTTGAAGTTTTTGATTGTTGGGGCATTGACTTTATGGGTCCCTTTCCACCGTTGCAAAAGAAACAATACATCCTGGTTGCAGTGGACTATGTGTCCAAATGGGTGGAAGCGATATCTAGTGAGAAGAATGACTATGCAGTGGTTTTTAAACTGTTTAAGACCATCATCTTTCCTCGCTTCGGAGTGCCTCGAATCGTGATAAGTGATGGTGGCTCTCACTTTATCAACAGGATTTTAGAGAGGTTGCTAAAGAAGTATGGTGTAAACCATCGAGTGGCTACTCCATATCATCCTCAAACAAGTGGGCAAGTCGAGGTCTCCAACAGGCAAATCAAGGAGATTCTGGAAAAGACAGTGGGTGCTTCAAGGAAGGATTGGTCTACAAAGCTGGATGATGCACTATAGGCTTACAGGACTGCTTTCAAGACACCGCTGGGTACTACACCATTTCACATGCTGTATGGGAAAGCATGTCACCTTCCAGTGGAGATTGAACACAAGGCAGCATGGGCGACGAAGTTGCTGAACTTTGACATCAAGCCTACTGCAGAAAGAAGGTTGATTCAGCTGAACGAGCTGGATGAGATTAGGCACCACGCCTACGAGAACTCAAGGCTGTACAAGGAGAGAACAAAGGCTTATCATGATAAGAAGATCATCTCCAGACACTTCGAGCCAAATGACCAGGTACTTCTGTATAACTCTCGTTTGCAATTGTTTCCTGGTAAACTGCGTTCTCGTTGGTCAGGTCCCTTCACCATCAAGGAGGCCAGACCACATGGAGCTGTCGTACTGATCGACCCAGCAGGAGATGAGTTCACTGTCAATGGACAGAGGGTGAAACATTATTGGGCGAAAGCCGAGATTCCAACAGGGCAGATAATTCCTTTGGATGATGCACCAACAGCCTGAATGGCGTTACAGTCAAGCTATTGACGTTAAACGAGCGCTTGGTGGGAGGCAACCCACTGGTGAGTCCGTCCTTGAGTCATTTTTGGTTTTTATTTTCGTCTGTTTTGAGTCTGTGTCAGGATGAACAAGGAGCAACTCGAAATCGCCTAAGCATCGATCGATACCCCACTGGTATCGATCGACACCGATCGCGAAAATACGGTTCGTCAAGTCGATTTAAGCATGGTATCGATCGATACCAGGCTGTGTGTCGATCGATACTTGACGTTCCAGCAAGGTAACTTTTTGTTTCTCTTCGTTTCTTCTATTCTTTTGTCTTCTTTTACCTACTCTAGGCTAGATAACACTGGAGAGAGTGTTGTTCAAGTCTGGGGGAGGTGTCTGCTGACATTGTGTTTGTTTTTCTTTAAGTCAGTTGTTTTATCGAGTCAAAACTGTTTTATTGAGTCAAAACTTGTTGGAGATAATGATCATGTGCTTGAACCTATTGATTTGATTTTGTTTTTGAGTGTACAGTGTTACAGGATCAGTTCTAGATCGACTAATGAAAAATCCAAGGACTGACCAGTTGACTAGAAAACATCCATATTTCCATCAGAGTTCTTCTGAAGCCTGAGCCAAATTTTTGCACGTCATCAATGTGGTTAGTGTTTTTAGAGCTTGATTCATCATTCATATCTGATAAAGGAACCCATGTGTTTAGAGTTGTGGTATCTCTCTCCCCTGTTATAAGTTGATAGATAAGAGCATAAAATATTGAAATGATTTTCTTCTGAGTAGAGGGTTAGAAAAATTTCCAACGATCCCATTATTCTACTTAAGAGTGAATGATCACACAAAAGTTTGGAAGCGAGGCTAGGATTTTCCTATGATGCCATTATTCGCCTACATCCTTTGATACATAGAGAGGGAAGAACCGGGGATTTGGTGGCAAACACCATCAATACTCGCGTCTCATACCTTGACATGTATATGCAAAGCTGAAAATAAAAGATTAAAAACAAAAAAAAGAGAACATAATAAGAAATAAGTCTGGGGGAGAGAAATTGATACAAAAAGTGTGAAAAAAGGGTGGTTCCTTTGTCATGATATTGTTTGGTAAAGAGTCTAGAAGGTTCTTGAACATTAGCTGCAGCGATGAAACTGGCGATGAAGGCTTTACTTGAACAATGATGTGGGATTTTGTGTGGAGTCTGGAAAAGCTGCGAATGTCTACGGAGAAGTACATGGTGGTTAGATCAAAAGCTGATTTGGTGACATTTGGGTGCTTGGGAAAAGGGTCATTTCGATGGTTCATGAACAGGTGAGTCTCCACTTTTCAAACCTCTTTCTCTGTTTAGTCTTTTATTTGCTTGAGGGCAAGCAAAGGCTAAGTCTGGGAGAGTTGATATATCATGGTTTTTACCCTGTTTAGACCATGATATAAGTCTTTTTTATAGAGTCTTTATAGTATTTTGGAGTCTTTTAAAGTCTTTTACAGGTTTTATCACGTTTGGAGCATTATTGGATTTACTGGAGTTTATTGGAGCACTTTGGAGCAGAAGCTAAAGTCGTGTTGCTGAGTACCTGATTTCACGGCAAGTATCGATCGATACCCCCTGGTATCGATCGATACCCATCGCAGCAGACACAACCCGCGAGTCTTTCCAAGACTTGAAGAATTACAAAAGTGCCCAGAAGACTTTAATCTTTACAAGAAGGCCCAAAATGTGATTTAGGTTATAAATAGGATTTTACAGCCATCTGTTTGGGCTATGCTTTATTTTGCTTTAGTTTAAGAGAGATTTTGGTGAGAGAGACAAGTCTGATTTCCCTTCGTCCGAGATCAGATCTCAAAACCTTTGTTTCTCTTTCTGATTTTATATAGAGTATTTTATTCAAACATGTCTATTAATTCAATCTCCATGTCTGAATAGATCTCTCGTTAGGTTTGGGGATTCTCATAAGGGATTTCTTTGAATGCTAGGTTGATTAGTTATTTAGGGTTCATAATCTGAATTAGTTCTTCACCTTAGGTTGGTCTCAAAGCTAATTCTAGATTGATCACCTGGAACTTAGATCTTAGGATAATTGATTAGGCACGACAGTGCAATTAATTACCTGATAGAACTTAGGGTGAGCAAATTGATTTTTCGCAAAGAAATTTGGTTTAATATATTTGTGAACATATCAAACTTGAAATTAAGGCAGATTTATTCTTAGGGATTTGCAAAGAAATTTGGGATTCTGAAGTTTAGATTTAGATAGTTTTCGCAACGACAGTTGGTTAATTATGCTCTAGTGATTTGAGTTCGAGAACCGTGCTTAACCTGAACCCTGATTAGTTAGTTTATTTTGCATTCATTGATCTCCTGAGAAATATCCATGAACCTATTTTTTCCCTATTGAATACAACTCGTTTACTGCTTTCTGTTTTCTGTTTTAAACTGAATTGCTTACCTTAGCTTGATTATATATAATTTATTGAGTGATTTCTGTGAGTCCTTGCGTTCGACCCCTAGCTAGACTACAACTACTGCTTTAGTACTGTTAGGGTATTAAATTGAGCATATCAGGTATCGATCGATACCCTGTTGGTATCGGTCGATACCCTGCGAGCAATGATGAAATCCTGTGTCGACTTAAGCATGTATCGATCGATACAGGCTGTGTGTCGGTCGATACTCAATGTTCCAGCAAGGCAACTTCTTGTTTTTCCCAATTTTATTCTGTTCTTTTATTTTCTTTCACTGACTCTAGGCTAGATAACACTGGGGACAGTGTTGTTCAAGTCTGGGGGAGGTGTCTGCTGACATTGTGTTTGTTTTTCTTAGAGTCAGCTGTTTTATCGAGTCAAAATCGTTTTTATTGAGTCAAAACTTGTTGGAGATGATGATCATGTGCTTGAACCTATTGATTTGATTTTGTTTTTAAGTGCACAGTGTTACAGGATCAGTTCTAGATCGACTAATAAAAAATCCAAGCACTGACCAGTTGACTAGAAAACATCCATGTCTCCAGCAGAGTTCTTCTGAAGCCTGAGCCAATTTTTGCACTTCATCAATGTGGTAAGTGTTCATAGAGCTTGATTCATCATTCATGTCTAACTAAGGAACCCATATGTTAAAGTAATGGTATTTCTCTCCCTGTTATAAGTTGATAAATAAGAGCATAAAATATGAAATGATTTTCTTCTGAGTAGAGGGCTAGGAAATTTTCCAAGGATCCCATTATTCTACTTCAGAGGAGATGATCACACAAAGGTGAAATCGAGGTTAGGAAAATTTCCTGTGATACCATTATTCCCCTACACCTTTGATTACTTTTGAGGGAAGAACCGGGGATTCGGTGGCTAACACCATCAATACTCGCGTCTCAAACCTTAATATGTAAATGCAAGGAACATAATAAGAAATAAGTCGGGGGGAGAGAAATAAAACCAAAAAGTGTGAAAAAGGGTGGTTCCTTGTCATGATATTGTATGGTAAAGAATCTATAAGGTTTTTGAACATTGGCTGCAGCGATGAAACTGGCGATGAGGGCTTTACTTGAACAAAGTTGTGGGATAATGTGTGGAGTCTAGGAAAGCTGCGAATGTCTATGGAGAAGTACATGGTGGTTAGATCAAAAGCCGATTAGGTGACATTTGGGTACTTGGGAAGATGGTCATTTCAATGGTTCATGAACAGGTGAGTCTCTGCGTTTTCAAACCTCTTTCTCTGGTTTAGTCTTCTATTTGCTTGAGGGCAAGCAAAGGCTAAGTATGGGGGAGTTGATATATCATGGTTTTTACCCCTTTTAAGCCATGATATAAGTCCGTTTTGTAGAGTCTTTCTAGTATTTTGTAGTCTTTTAGAGTCTTTTACAGGTTTAGCACGTTTGGAGCATAATTGGAGATATTGGAGCTTTCTGGAGCATTTGGAGCAAAGCTGAAGTTCGTGTTGCTGAGTACCTGATTTCACGTCAAGCATCGATCGATACCCCCTTGTTATCGATCGACACTCATCGAGGCAGACACTACACGCGACTTTAATGAAGAGTTGAAGAATTGCAACTTGATCCAGAAGTCTTTAATATTTACAAGAAAGCCCATAACGTGATTTAGGTTATTTATAGGGATTTTTACAGCCACTTTTAGGCTATGCTTTATTTTACTTTGATTTGAGAGAGCTTTTAGAGGGAGACAAGTCTAATACTATGTTGATCTGAGAGAAGATTTTGAACCCTTGTTTTACTCTTTCTGATTTATTTATTGGATGATTTATTCAGTTATGTTGATTGCTTCATTCACCATGTCTGAGTGGATCCACGTTAGGTTTAGGGTTTTCTTATAAGGATTTCTTTGAATGCTAGGTTAATTATCTGTTTAGGATTCACCATCTGAATTAGTTCTTCGCCTTAGGTTGTGTTCATAGCTAATTCTAGGTTGACGAATCTGGAACTTAGATCTTAAGATAATTGATTAGGCACGACAGTGAGATTAATTACCTGATAGAACCTTAGGTGAGCAAATTGATTATTCGCAAAGAGATTTGGTTTAATTGATTTGTGAACATATCAAACATGAACTTTAAAGCTGATTTAGACTTTAGGATTCGCAAAGAGATTTGGAATTCCTAGGATTTAGATTTAGATAGTTTTCGCAACGACAGTTGGTTAATTATAGCTTAGTGATTTGAGTTCAAGAACAGTGCGTAATCTGAATCATGTTAGTTAGTTAGTCTGCATTCATTGATTTCCTGAGAAAAACCCTGAGCTTATATTCTCTCCATTGAACTTACAACTCTTTTACTGCTTATTGTCTTTATTTCTTCTGTTCTGCTTAGCTTAATTCGATTCTATATAATCTATTGCGTGATCTCTCTGAGTCTTTGTGGTTCGACCCCTACACTTACTACAACTATTGTTTTAGTATCTTAGGGTATTAATTAGAGCATATCAGCTCACCCTAGGTTTTATCAGGTAATTAATCGCACTCTCGCGCCTAATCAATTATCCTAAGATCTAAGTTCCAGATTCGTCAACCTAGGATTAGCTTTGAGAACAACCTATGGTGAAGAACTAATTCAGATGGTGAATCCTAAACAGATAATCAACCTAGCATTCAGAGAAAACCCTTATGAGAAGACCCTAAACCTAAAGTGGATCTACTCAGACATGGAAATTGAAGCAATAAACATGTTTGAATAAATCATCAAATAAATAATCAGAAAGAGTAAAACAAGGGTTCAAAATTTTCTCTCGGATCAACATAGTTTCAGACTTGTCTCCCTTCAAAAGCTCTCTCACAAAACCAAAGTAAAATAAAGCATAGCCATTAAAGTGGCTGTAAAATCCTATTAAATAACCTAAATCACGTTCTAGGCTTTCTTGTAAATATTAAAGACTTCTGGGGCAATTTGCAATTCTTCAACTCATGGAAAACTCGCGGGTCGTGTCTGCTGCAATGGGTATCGACCGATACTAGCCAGTATCGATCGATACCAAGGCTTCAGATCGGGTTCTCAGCAACACGAACTTCTGCTTTGCTCCAAAATGCTCCAGAAAACTCAAATATCTCCAATTATGCTCCGAACGTGCTAAAACCTGTAAAAGACTCTAAAACACTACGAAATAGTAGAAAGACTCTATAAAACGGACTTATATCATGGCTTAAACGGGGTAAGAACCATGATATATCAGAGGATGAAAGAGGAAATGAATTCTTATATTATGGTGTAAGTGTATGTACTCATCATCAATGACACTGTTCTACATACTTATAAAATCAACATCGGGTCTGTTCGTTTGTCGGCCGCAGGCGGCTGGGCATGCGGCCAGACGCAGCTATTGTTGTTCGTTTGGCAGTAGCGCGGCCGGACGCTGCGACTGATCGCAAGCGTCCAGAAATTTTGAACGCAGATCGCAGCGTATGGCCGCAGCCGCAGCCGTAGGAGGCTGCGTCTAGTAAACAAACACCGTTTGGTCACAGCCGCAGCCTCCTGCGGCAGGCAAACGAACATACCCATTTTTACACAACCGCAAGTTCCCTTGAAAATTGTTCAGGTCCGAGTTTTATCGATGCTTGAGCAGTACAACACTCTATGGGAAGAGAAAGAGTTTGAAAAATAGACACTATTCAAATCACACTATTGTTGGTCGATTGCTGCGTTTTGGGGAGGCACCCAACATTTGGAAGAATGGTGAAATCATTGGAATAATATTCTTACTAATAGACGAGAAGGTGATTTATCATTAATTTAGAATTAAAAAAATTCAAAAATACTAACAATTCTCATTTCTTTTCATTATATTCAGGGTGATGTTATCCATTGTTTTATTCATGCCTCACGCACAAGTGAATACAAAACAATTCTAAAGGAGGGTTCCATCTATGCAATGTACGGGTTCCATGTGAAGGAATCATACGATAAATTTAAACTTACCACTCATCCATTTGCCATCAGTTTTACGGATACCACTACGTACTATCGTCCAGGTGGTTGACCACATGCCAAAGATTCCACGACAGAAATTAATGGTGCGTAGTTATCGTGGTTTATGCAGCTTAGCTAACTCAAACCAAGTGCTTCCAGGTGGTATTAATATTTGATAAAAGGAAAAATTTCATAAAAATACTCCAACTTTATTCCGATAAGCTTTTTAATACATGAACTATTTTTGTACCCAATAAAATATCCAAACAATTATTTTTGCCTATTTTAAATTTTCAACTGTGAACCGTGTGCTCATTTTACAACATCTCGTTAACGGATGAATACGGACCTATACACGGTTTGAAACAGTGTTTATATTTAATAATAAAATATTAATAAAAATTTAAAAATTACATTAAATTTTCAAAAAATCAAAAAATTCCCAAAAATTTCCAAAAAATCGAAAAAAATCCGAAAAAATCTTAAGTTAAGAAACACTAATTTTAAATTTTAAATAAAATATATTATATTTTAACTTTTGAATTTTTGAACTAAAAATTTCTAAAAACTCAAAAAAAATCCAAACAATTTCTCAAAAAATTTTGAGACGGTTAAAAAAACAAATCACACAACAGGTTATAAAATCCATGAATCACACATCACAGTTCAAAAATTCATGCATAACACATCACATTTATATATATATATATATATATATTTTTTTTTTTTTTTTTTTTGTCAACAGCCTTAATACCTAATCCGATTCGGTGAACCAAATCGGGGGTACTGAGTTTACATAAGTGAAATCTGATGGGTAGACTCGAGCACCTCGTGCTAACTTGTCTGCCACTGTGTTGCTTGCGCGTGGGATGTGTGTGATGGAGAAAAAAGTGAAAACCTCCTTACTCCTCTCGAAACTCCTCCAAATGTAGTGTAAAGGCCGGCCACTCCTTGGGTGTAGACACCATCTTCACCAGCTCTGAGCAGTCCGTTGCAAAGGCTATCGCCGTCTTGTGATTTGCAATCATGAAATGCATCGCCCAGATAAGCGCTTCCAATTCTACGTGCAGCGGGGATAAACTTCTTCGCAGATTACGGGACCCCATAATTACTCCTTTGACTCCTTCCCGAAAGCAAAGCCATCCTAGACCAGAATAGTTATCCGATTCCTTCCATGAACCATCAATATAGCATGTCAGTCCAATATTTCCATCTTGTTGACCCGTATTATGACCGATTTGTTGGGAAGTTATGTCTGGTTCGCTATATTGTGCCGTTTCCCAAGTTATTGCTTCTGTTTCCGCTATCCGCAGAATCTCTTGTGGATTTCTGTCCACATTTGTGAACACCTTGTCGTTCCTTGCTTTCCAAATATTCCACACAATCCAAGGGAACATTGTATTCCTTTCCTCTTTTGGGAGTCTCCAGAAAAGGTGATCAAAATTGGAGAAAACCGATGTCATCGGGAAAACTCCCGGGGCCGATGGAATATGAGAGAGTGCCCATGTTTGTAGTGCTGGTGGGCATTCAAACAAAACATGGTTAATCGTTTCCCTTTCCGCTCCACACCGAGGACATTGTGTATCACAATTGAATCCTCGGGCGCGTAAATTTGCTGAAACCGCGAGACATCCCGAAATGGTTTGCCAAATAAAATGTCGCAATTTCGGTGGACATGTTAATTTCCATGTATATGCCTGTAATTTCTTTATATCTGGACCGTAAAAGTAATTTCCGCCATTGTCTGGGTATTGTTGTTCAATCTGATATCCGGATTTTACCATATATTTTCCTGTTTTTGTATAGTGCCAACCAAGAGAGTCTGGTCGATATATGCTGCTGATGGGTATACCGCGAATAATTTCCACATCGGCCGGGTCGATAATTGCATTTATCAACTCCCAATTCCACGTTTGTGTCGCTGGATCAACCAAATGGTTGACCCTGAGATTGGGGTAATAATTATACCCCTTGCATGTTGCTGACCTCGGGGTAGAAGATGGTATCCAAGGATCATTCCATACTGAGATGGAGCCACCTGAACCAACTCTTTTAATGAGCCCTTTTGTAACCAGAGATCTAGCCGAAATAATACTCCTCCACCCAAAGGACGGGGAGTATGTTCTTATAGGATCTAATGGGTCTGTGTTCCGAAAGTAACGACCCTTAAAAACTCGAGCAAATAACGAATCCGGTTTTTCCATTAACCGCCATAGTTGTTTTGCCAGCAGTGCCGTGTTAAATTCCTCTATTGTTCGGAAACCAATTCCGCCATCTAATATGTTTATATATATACTAGTTTTTAGTCCGCACAAGATGTTTCATCAAATATTCATATTAGTTAGATTATTAAATTTGCTATCGATAATAATCCGAACACAAATAGAACAACAATGTAAAACATATAATCAACCAAAATAATAATAACTAATAATATTTATTTGTAGAAACTAACGAACGAAGACCAATAATTGTATCAAAACCACAAAGATAATTAAAATAAGACAAAAGACAGGTTTAAATAATATTGGTTTGATTGAAGACTATCCTCTCAATGTTGGAAATTGCTTGGTTGGTTCCAACATACCTAGGGGTGTCATAATGGTTTAAATATAATGAGTTGATCCAAACCAAACCAATCCATTAATTCAATGAGTTGGAAATTTGGATCATAATGGATTATTGGTTTAAATGGTTATTAGTTTTAATGGTTATTGGTTTTAATGAATTGAGTTAATATGGGTTAATGGTTTACCCATAACCAAACCAATAACATCTCCCTTGATTTTAATTTCGCTTTTTTTTTCCTGGATCTATTTTTGGGGATTGTTTGTTCTTTGTTTCGATCTTCTCGAAATTGAGAAGACTCCTCTCAGATTCTTACTTGCAGGTGAGAAATTTCTCTTCTCTTCTCTTTATAGGTTTATATGTTTTTCATCGTCTTATGGTTCTTGATTCGGGTTATGTATCGTTGCTTCTGTCTTTGTCGTTTAGATACCTTAGTATAATCCATGTTCTGACTGTGAAAATCGATTTATTTGCTTCTGTCTTTGTCGTTTCAATTGTCCAGTTTATGATCTGTTTATTCATCGATCTATTTGTTTACCATGAATCTGACAGATTCTTTTAGAGTTATCGTTCACTTTCTTCATATCTTTTAGATTTTTGCTATGTAAGCCGTTTTTCTGATGTTGGTGGTTGATGATGTTTCTTATTCTCGAACTTTATTCCGTAGCAGAATTTGATTGCTAGCTCGAATGCTTCTGCACCTCCGGGAAAATCTGGGATTTTGATAACGGTAATGTTGGAATCGTTGCTTGATTCGGAAGCAAGTTTCTTTATAAACCCACATTTTGACACAATTGTAAACTGCAGATAATGAGAGAGAGAGACTCTGTATTAAAGTGATCTCATTGTGTATCATTAGATCTAAAAAAAAACTCACCTTGTGGAGTGAAAACGAAGTCTCTCCTACATTGTGTATCATTAGATCTAAAAAAAAACTCACCTTGTGTATCATTAGATATAACTTGATTCTGAATTGTGTTTGTTTTACAGTGATGGAGAGTGAAGAAGAAAATCTTCCTAGTGGTGGAACACAATGTAGAACACAATCATCAGCCATTGGAACGCTTGTAAGTTCTTCTCGTCCTGGTAAAAGAAGTAAGCGATCAGATATGTGGATTTTGGAGCCTTTTTATAGTATCACCACTCTGATGTCCGGAAGAAGTTATTCGACATCTAACTTGTACTTTGGGCATGTTTGGAAGATTCAGTGTGTGTTGGAAGTGAATAGAGACAGCGATGACCTTATCATTCAAAAAATGGTTTTTGAGATGAGGCTGAAGTTTGATAAATATTGGGAGCAGTATAGTGTTATTCTTGCAATGGGAGCTGTCCTGGATCCGAGGATGAAATTCAGACTTTTGAAACGCTGTTATAATGAGCTTGATCCATGTACTTCAGAAGAAAAGATACAACACCTTAAGAGTCAGCTTTATAAGCTCTTTGAAGAATATAGGAAAAAGTATCCTCTCACTCCAGTTGTGAGCTCTGCAAATTCTCTTGTTCCTGGACAAGGAAGAGGCAACTTAGGCGTGCAAGATGTAAGAATACTTGATCAGAAAACTTCACTTGCTTCTTTTTCGTTTTCATCTTTGCCTTTTGCATTTTCAGTTTGAGTTCTTTTGCATTCAGTAGCATATCTTACATTTAGAATATCCAAAATGCAAATGATACAAGATCTGTTCGATTTAGATGATGGTTCAGATTATATGGAACAAGGAAAGTCAGCTTTAGATATGTATTTAGAAGATCCAAAATTGGAGATGAAGAATCATCCGGATTTGAATGTTCTGCATTACTGGAAGGAGAACAATCATCGCTTTGACGCATTAACATACATGGCGATGGATGTATTAAGTATACCCATCACCACTGTCGTTTCCGAGTCTTCTTTCAGTATCGGATCTCATCTGATCAACAAATACAGGACTCGTCTTCTTCCTAGTAATGTCCAAGCATTATTGTGTACTCGATCTTGGATACATGGTTACAAGCTTGATGATGAAGGTATGATACAATTGTTTAGCAAAAGTAAAGCCTTTACTTGATTTATATGCTTACTAAATTTTTCCTATGAATTGTAGATAATGGCGAGATGGTTATTATTCGAGCGGATCCTGTGTTAGATCCCATGGAAGAAGAAGATGAATGAAGTCAAAGCTTGGACATCAGAGGATGGATACATTCTTAACATACCCTTTACTTGATTTTATCTGTCCATTGATTGAGATTTTGATCCTTTGTTTTTTGGCTAGGGTTGGGAAAACTTCGTTAATGAATCAGTACGTTTCTGAAACCCAGATCTATACTATGCTTTCATTTACCTATAGATACTTTGATAAAAACCATGTTTTTAATATTTATATGAAACTGTTTTAGGTTTGTGAATTGTAAATTATAGATACTTTGATAAAAACCATGTTTTTATAGCTTTTGTGTGTTAACAGTTTTTATTTTATTTTCATACTCATAATTAGTATAGATTTCGTTATATGTACCAAATTAATGGGTAAACTCATTAAAACCATTAACTCATTATGTTAATGAGTTAATGGTTTGATCCAAACTATTTGCTTAATGAGTTGGATAAAACCATAACTCATTTAGTAATGAGTTAATGAGTTAATGAATTGGTTTGGTTTGGATCAACCAATTTGACACCCCTAAACATACCCTATTCTAAAACACTTCTTTATAGCGTAGGTACAATACTTAAGAAATTTGTGTTCATGTATTTTGTTTTTCTTTTAACCGTGGTGTGTTATTCATGGATTTTTTTTAGTTTTTAGAAATTTTTGAGAATTTGTTTGGATTTTTGTATTTTTGAGTTTTTAGAAATTTTTAATTCAAAAATTCAAAAGTTAAAATATAACTATATTTTATTTAAAATTTAAAATTAGTGTTTCTTAACTTAAGATTTTTTTTGATTTTTTTCGATTTTGTGGAATCTTTTGGGGATTTTTTTATTTTTTTTTTGAAAATTTAATGTAAATTTTAATTTATTTATTAATATTTTATTATTAAATATAAATACTGTTTCAAACCGTGTATAGGTTCGTATACATCCGTTAACGAGGGGTTGTAAAATGAGCACACAGTTCACAGTTAGATATTAAAATGGGCAAAAAAATAGTTTGGGTATTTTACTGGATACAAAAATAGTTTGGGTATTAAAAAGCTTATCAGAATAAAGTTGGGGTATTTTTATGAAATTTTCTCTTGATAAAATAATCAAACACAAAAAAATATATCTAATATAATATTTGATTAAGACATATATCGTGGTCAAATCCGTTTCATTCAAGGCTGTTACCTAAATACTATATTTGAGATATACTATATCTACACTGGGCTCCGACCAGGGAGTCTAAGATTTTTTTTATAAATTGAGTTGGTCCGTGTGCTATAAGATACAACTAATGAATGGACATATCCACCCAAATAAACTAACCACATCTGTCTATATTTTCCCTAAAAGATTCGATCGAAAAGATGACGGCCTTCATTGTTCCCCTCTCTCTCTCTCAATCTCTTATCTTTCTTTCCTGGTTCTCTCGTCGGTGATATTGATCTCTCTCTCTCTCTCTCCGAATGCTTATCTGATGTTTGATTGGAGAAGATTTCCGTTTTAGATTAAAGACCTAACTGCGATTTTGAATTTGATTTATTTAGGTTTAAGAGTGTTGGATGATGATGCACAACAAGACGGCGACGCAGGAGCAGGCTGTGGCTTTAACCTCGGTGTGGTGGGACATTGACAACTGTCCGGTTCCAAGAGGTTGTGATGCTCATCGGATCGCTCCGAGTATAAAACGGGCGTTGAATAGTTTAGGTTACTATGGTCCTTTCACCATCACTGCTATTGGCAAACTAACAGACGCCCCTGATCACGTCCTGCGAGCCATCTCTTCCACTGGAATCGCTCTTAAAATCGACCCCTGCGGTTATTATCTTCTGATCTTTATGTCTTTGTATAATTATTTTACAAGTTTTTAATTAGGGTTTAGCAGGCCCAGCCCAACAAAAATGGTGGTCCGAGACCAAAAAAAAATGTGGCCCTTTGTAAAATGTATAAAATAAAAGTTTTAAAGCATAATTCTAATTTAATTTGAAAACCATTAGAAAAACGAAATAAAATAACTTGATATAAAAAATGATAAGTATAAAAAAAAAATTAGTGGCCTTATAAAAAATGGAAACATCAATTTTGTGGAAACATTTAGTGGCTTTATAAAAAATGGAAACATCAAGATTTAACAGATAGTGACCTTATAAAAAAATGGAAAAAATGGAAACATCAATTTTGTGGAAACATTTAGTGGCCTTATAAAAAAATGGAAACATAAAGATTTAACAGATAGCAGAAGCATTGTGACGAATATGCTTGCTTGGTCAGTTAAAAATCCACCTCCGTCTAATTTAATGCTCATATCCGGTGAGAAAGTCTACACTCGTACTCTTGCAAACCTATGTTTGCAGGGATACAAAGTTATTCAGCCATATCATGCAGATTGCCTTTGGGAAAGCTTACTGAAAGGTGCTTGTCCTCTCTCTCTCTCTTACAGTTGAAATAACCAGCGAATTAAGCTGTTTCTCATGAAATAGTTAGTTTTTTCCACAGATGAAATGGAGACAAACACACAGGAGCTTCAAGACAAGTGCTGTGAAACGGGTGAATCTGCCTGGTTTTGCTCAGTATGCCGTCTTTCTGGTGGCCAAAGCTTTGAAGATTTCACCAAGCATCTCAAGAGTAAAGAATATGCACAGAGTGTAAGCATCCTCCTAGCCAAAACGAGTTGTTGTATCAATCAATACATTTGTCATTGTGTAACTATCTGAGTCAACAATCTCTTACCACAAATTGTTTCCCTTTCTCTCTTCCAGTTATGTTTGCTTAAATTTGATATCTTTTTCCACTGAATGTAGATTTTGGTTATCAAGCAGAAGTTGCTCTTTCTGCCTGGGTCGGCTCGACACTTGTTTGCACCACTAAGCATGAAACATTTGTAGAGAGAGTGCAAGAAGAGGAGGACGTGAACAAGACGAAGAAGAAGAGTACATATATGGCCCATGGGGTGTTGTTGTTCTTCTCTAAGTCATTTCATATGGTGAATGGTTTCTTCTACTTCTAGCTAGCGGCAATGTTGTATTAACTAATAATACTTATGCTTGTTTTCACGTCTCGTTTTTATATTTTAAGTTAACTAATACTTTTATGAACATCTTCTTAAATTCATTCACGATACCAAATCCCTCGCTTTCTTCTCACCAATAGTATTAGTATTGTGGTTTTTTTTTATGGAAGACTGTTTTTTCTATATGTGTCAATTAGGGCCAAAGCTTGAGCGATGGCCCGGTCCGGCCCTGAAAATTACCGGGCTCGGGCCTATAAATATAAACCCAAAAAATATCGGGCTTTTCGGGTTAAGCCCAATCAGGCTAGTGTGTTTTTCAGGCTTAGTCTAATCGGGCTATCCCGAAAAACCTGAAACTTTACATTTTAATTAGTTAGAGATTTTATTTAAAATTTTATCTTTTTTAAAATAAGTATTTGACATATTTTCTATATATTTGTCTTTTACCAAGAAACGTTGAAGCATTAATTTGTATACGCACTTGGTTGGATGGATTTATATTTCGTGATTCATGTACCATTATTATTCATTCATATTTACTTCATAATTTTAAAATCATTATCTATAAAATTTCAATGACATTTGTGTATGATTTATACATGTCAAAACTTCATATTATTTTACTTTTTTTTAATATGTAGTTCTTCATAGGGATGATGATTTAGAAGACGATGAAGGAGATTCTAATCTAAACTCTATTACCTATATTTGAAGTGTTTTGATTTTATGTTTTATTTAGGAATACAATTTATTTGAATTTTATTTGTTTTTTTTGTCAAACTTTTACTTTTAAATTTAATTGGATTTTATATAATACATTTTAATTTAGATTTATTTTGATAAATATTTTGTTTTAATTATTTTTCATTTGAGAATTGTGAATTTTGTGTTTGTAAAGAAAAACCTGAAAAAGTCTGAAAAGTCCTAGAGCCCTGTCCGGACCGGACCGGACTCAAATATATGTGGGTTTTACGAGTTTCGGGCCGGACCAGCCCGATTGACATCTCCAATCGTATGATGTTCATAAGTTTTCATGTATGTATTTATGTGTATGCAAATGCTTAATTTTTTTTTTTTGGTCATGGAAAATTGGTTTACTTCTCCTTACCCTTTAAGGTTTGCAGATGGTTGTCAAAGAGAGGTAATTGAATTTGGCTCCCATGTTATGGCTTTACCTAGTCATTTAGTTTTTATTTTATTGCTTTTCTAAACTGCCATTCTCCTGCATTTCATTTTAGAGTAATCTCTCATTGGCTGTTACTTTGAGTTCACATGTGAGAATTAAGGTGGCTAGATCATACAAATGGCCAAGGAGTGCACCAATTCGCACCAGGAAGATATCCAGAGACATGCTGCTATTCTGGAAGCGATATGACAAGCAGATGGTACATTTTCTTCTCCTTAGACTCTGTAGTACACTTTCAGGCTGCCAACTAGATCTGGTTACACGTTCTGCTGCCATTTTTTTTAATCATACATGCTTTTTGCATGGGTTTCTTCCTTTCACGTAGATAAGGACTTGGACAGTACTGATATATCATGGTTTTTACCCTATTTAGACCATGATATAAGTTCTTTTTACAGAGTCTTTCTAGTGTTTTGTAGTCTTTTAGAGTCTTTTACAGGTTATAGCACATTTGGAGCATTATTGGAAGTATTGGAGCTTTCTGGAGCAGTTTGGAGCAGAAGCTGAAGTCGTGTTGCTGAGTACCTGATTTCACGACAAGCATCGATCGATACCCCCTTGGTATCGATCGACACTCATCGCAGCAAGACACGACCCGCGAGTTTTCCAAGACTTGAAGAATTGTAAATTGACCCAGAAGTCTTTAATAATTACAAGAAGACCCCAACTCGTGTTTTAGGTTATAAATAGGATTTTTACAGCCACTTTTAGGCTAAGCTTTATTTTATATACTTTGGTTTTAGAGAGACAAGTCTAAATCCCCCTTCGTCCGAGATCAGATCTCTAAACCCTTCTTTCTATTCTATTGATGATTTATTCAAACATATTGATTGTTTCATTCTCTATGTCTGAGTAGATCCACTTTAGGTTTAGGGTTTTCTCACAAATGATTTCTTTGAATGCTAGGTTAATTATCTGTTTATGATTCACCATCTAAATTAGTTCTTCGCTTAGGTTGTGTTCAAAGCTAATTCTAGGTTGACGAATCTAGAACTTAGATCTTAGGATAATTGATTAGGCACGACAGTGCGATTAATTACCTGATAGAACCTAGGTGAGCAAATTGATTATTCGCAAAGAGATTTGGTTTAATTGATTTGTGAACATATCAAACATGTTATTAAAGCTGATTTAGACTTTAGGATTCGCAAAGAGATTTGGAATTTCTAGGATTTAGATTTAGATAATTCTCGCAACGACAGTTGGTTCATTATACCTTAGTGATTTGAGTTCAAGAACTGCGCTAAATCTGAATCCTGCTAGTTAGTTTATCTGCACTCATTGATTTCCTGAGAAAAACCCTGGGCCTATATTTCCTCCATTGATTTACAAATCCTTTAATTTCTGCATTGCTTTTAATTACATCTGTTTGGCTTAGCTTAATTCGACACTTCATAATCTATTGTGTGATCTCTGTGAGTCTTTGTGGTTCGACCCCTACACTTACTACAACTACTGCTTTAGTATCTTAGGGTATTAAATTGAGCATATCAATTTTGGCGCCGTTGCCGGGGACTCAATTTCGCCTTTAGATTTTAGCTGTCGAGTTTCGACTAAGTCCGTCAGTATCGATCGATACTCACTAGTATCAGTCGATACTCCGGCGATTTCTTTGTTAGTACCGATCGACACCACTTGGTATCGATCGATACTCAACGTATTTTTTCTGGTTACTTACGTGCCTTGTCTAGTGTTTTGTTTGCAGGTGTATGCCTGTTCGTGAAACCAGAAGCAACAAGAGCACACAGCTAGTTGAACTGTCATTGGAACAGCTAGTGCTTGTGGAACGCACAAACAGAAAGACCAAGCAAACATCAGGGATGAATAACCCAGTGGTTTTAAGAGCTGATGAAGCTGGGATTCTGAGAGACCAAAAGGGTCATGTGTGTAATGAGAGAGGGCAGCGACTTGATGAGGCTGGAAACGTCGTTGTCCCTGCTGCTGTTATTGAGATTATCGCGCCAGCTGGGCGCGCCAACGTTGGGAATGCTGCAGGTGATCGAGGTAGAACACTTGCTGAGCACAACAAGCCTGATCAGTTCTATGCCAATCGATCTGCGATTCGCATCCCAACTTTTCAGAGGAACGACTTCGAGCTGAAGCCTGCGTACTACGCTCTTGTAAGTCAGAACCCTTTCCATGGCCTACCTCATGAGCATTCCATGGATCATATCGAGAGGTTCGAGGACTTGGTCACCGGGATGAAGTACAATGGAGTGCCCAACGAGTTCCTATTTTGCAAACTCTTCCCATACTCTCTTGGTGGAGACGCTGCTTATTGGCTGAAGCAGCTAGCTCCTGATTCTCTAACTACATGGGATGAGACGAAGAGAGCATTCCTGTGCAACTTCTACGATGATGCGAGATCTGAAGAGCTCAGGAACAAGATCTCCCAATTTTCTCAAGGTTCAACAGAGGGACTCAAGGCTGCTTGGATTCGTTTCACGTCATATCAGAGAGATTGTCCGCACCATGGGTTCAATCAGGTTCAGCTGTTGGGCACATTCTACAGAGGAATCGACTGGAGGTACCAGATGGCTTTGGATACAGCGAGTAATGGGAATTTTAACACCAGGTATCCAGACGATGCAGTCGTGCTAATTGAGAACTTGGCGTCTAGCAATAGCACCAAGAATGCCGATTTCGAGAGGAAGAAACAAGCTGGAGGAATAGATGCATCGCAGATTGCTCAAGTTCAAGCCAAACTGGATTTCTTGATCGGGAAGAATCAGAAAGCAGTTCACTTTGCTGCTGAGGATGAAGTGGAGGATTGTAACTGTGTTGGTGGTTCTGGATTTTAGGGTCAACAATTTGGGTACAACAACAACAGGAACTTCAGTAACAACACTCGCAATTTCGGGAACTCTTCGTACCAGCCCGTTCCTCCAAAGTCCACAGACAATAAGATGGAATCCATGCTTGAGCAGATTCTTCAGGGACAACAGAAATTGCAAGTGGATTTCAATGGGAAGCTTGACCATCTGTACACTGATCTGAATGGGAAAATCGAGGCTCTCAATACCAATCACAGGATGCTGGCAACGCAAGTGGCTTAATCTGCTGCAAACTCCAAGGGAAAGACAGTTCATCAACACGACGCACACCTCAATGCCATCATCTCGAGTGCAGGAAATTTCGATGAGGAGCCTGAAATCGCCAGGGCATCGATCGATACCATCAAGTGTCGATCGATGCCGGTTACAATTCTGAAACGGGATACTTCAAAAACCCGTGTATCGATCGATACCCCATTGGTATCGGTCGATACTGAGGCGATTTCTGAGGAGGCACATGAGATTTCGACTGAGGCGCCTAAGGTAGTTGCAGAACGAGTGTATATACCCAGGATGCCTTATCCTATGGTTCCTAAGCTGACAAGGGAGGAATGGGAGATTGCTAGATTACAGTATTTGCTGGATAACCCGAACGCGAAGCTTCTTTCTGATGAAGATATATCTACCAGGAACGATTCAAAAGCGGCAGTATCGATCGATACCCTACCTGGTGTCGATCGATACCCTACCTGGTGTCGATCGATACCCTTCGCAGAATGTGCCAGAACTTGTGAAAACACCTGCGGAGATCGGAGAAAGAGTTCGCAAGTCCAAGAAGCAGAATCCTATTCCTAAACACCTCAGAGATCCCATCACTCCAAAGCAGCTGCGTGGCTTTGAGAAGATGGTACGAAGGATCTCCCATGAATCATCTTTTGAAGAAGCTCTAGAGGGCTGGCCTCTGCTGAGTCATTTCAAAGACTGCAGAGAAACTGAGGAAGAAATTAAGGCTCTCTTTATCAAGGCAAGACGCAAGTCACTACAGCCACGGAAATTAAAACAGAGGGAAGACCCAGGTAAATTCGCGGTACCATGCTCTATCTCTAGAGTCGAGTTCAAAGAGTCTCTCGTTGACTCAGGGTCTAGCGTCAATGTGATATCAAGGGGAATTGCTGAATGATACAAGACTTTTTTAGTCTCTAGGAGGTATCAATAACTCCAACACGTGTAGTATGAAGGTTATCAATCCATAAAGGGATTTATCCTAATCACTAAGAATGCAAGGTTCATAAGTGATTTAAGCTAAACAAGGTAGTTGGTGATTAATTATTCAAGTTCAAACTAAGCAAGGCAATAACTAAACGGGTTGTAATTTAAATAGGAAAAGCGGAACTAGAGATGAGGTTAATGACGTAAGGTGATCCAAGTCCAATTAGTGGTGTTCATTTACTCAAGAAGCTAATTCCTAGGCAATAGATCTCTAATCTAGATTAGTTCTCTTTCAAGCAACTAATCACTATGTTAATTATCAAGTCCATTAGCAAATCATCATTTGTGGATTAACAACTAGCAAGCATTAAGAATCATAACAAGATCAACCAAAGATATGCCCTAAACAACTAATATCTTAGGTTAGGAACATAAATCTCTTACCTAAATGGTCTTGGCATTTCATCAAACACTTGGTGTTCATGAAATGCCTTGAATCTAGATCCACTCTTTCAAGCTAGATCTAGCATTGGGGACTCTAGATAAGAAGGAATATAAGATTATCTAACCCTAAACACCACTAATCAAACCCTAGATCACCTAAATCTACCACATCTCAAGATCCTAAAAGACTACTCAAGATCCATCAAGAACACCTCAAAATCGATATGGATGGGAGATGAATTCATTGATGGGTGATGGATAATTAAGATGAAAAGAAGATAGATGGAAGAGATTGATGAAAATAAATACCAAATTGCATAAAAACCCAAGATCCTTCTTACAAATCTCAAGTTCTCTCTCAAATGTGAGGGTTTTTAGAACCAAAGAAAAAGCATAAGTATAAAAAATTAGGTTAAGTTATGTTTATAGTGGCTAATATCCGACCGGTCGACCCGGAACAAACCGGGTTCTGACCCGGTTGAGTTGGATCTTCTTGGCCGAAAACCCGACCTTGCTCCTTTTGGTCGGTCGGATTTCTCTTCCTCGGGCCGGTCGGATTTCTCGGATCTTCCTGCCCCACGACCGACCCAAAACCGACCACGCCGATTGGGGTCGGTCAGAATTTTCCCCGGGGGAAGTTTTTGCCGACGACCGCGCCTCTTCTGGTCGGTCGGGTTTCTTCTCTTCGGGCCGGTCGGCTTTCTCGGAAGTTCCTGCCCCACGACCGACCCAAAACCGACCACGCCGATTGGGGTCGGTCGGAATTTTCCCAGACTGACTTAAGATGCATCGCACGTGTGCTGGTTGGTTGTGCTTGAGCTTCGGGGCTTCCCGAACATCTCCGAGCCGCTCCAAAGTACCTAGAATAGACTCCATAACATGCAAGACACTCTAAGACCTAGTGCAAAATGTTCTAATCTCTAAACAAGACCGAAACATGCAAGAAAGACTTAGATATGCTCGAATGCGACTCAAAACGCAAAGACAAATGTATGTTATGAAGGCTAAAATGAGAAGCTATCAATTCCCCCAAACTTACTTCTTTGCTCGTCCTCGAGCAAAAGCATCACTAAAAGAGTTTAAGTCCAAGTGCAAGCTCTAAAGTATGATCAAACATGTCTACTCAAAAGGGGTTAGCCATGCTCATCCTTACATGAACCAAGCTCAAATCTCAACCTACACAAGCCTTCAAATCATCCAATCCTTTAACATTTATTAGAATTTTTCAAGTGAATCATGCTTATGCAAGGCAAGTGAATGCATTTGGCTAGGGTAGAGGTTTCGAGATAAAGGTGATCTCGATACAAGTGACGGTTTCCGAGCGAGGGTTTCTTTCAAAAGGAATCAACTAATGCAAAATGCTAAGAGTAAAGCCCAATAGATGCATACAAGGTCGACTTCCATCTATCCGAATGTCCCATATCGAACTTGACCCCTAATCTCTAAACCCCAATGAAGATCTTCATAAGCTACCCTTTTTTTGCAAGGCGTTTTGCCTTTACTACTCATATCTCCTCACTTGCTTGTCTCTTTAAACACCTAGGGGATTTCCTTCTTCACCAAACGGTTTGGCTTTCAACATTTTTCTTTACTTAGCTCTTCTTTATTTTCTCTAGTCTCTCTTGTTTCTTTTCTTTGCTTTAGCCTTTTTGGCTTTCTTTCTTTCTTTTGAATACTAGAGACCATTTTCTTTTCTTTTTCACTTAGAGCTTTTCCCATAAACGAATATAGCCAACCGTTTCAAGCTTTTTGCTTATCCCCTATTCTTCTTCATCCCTTTTTCTCATTCCCGCAATCTCTTCTTCTACCTTGTCCCAAGTTCCCAACCTATCTAGCCTTATCCTATGTCTAACTCATTTATGCCGAGCTAGTTCCACGTGGAAGTTTTTCCTTGTCGTTCTAAACTCAACACTTTTTGCCTAGTTGATTCGAAAAAGGCCTTACAATCACTCACAAGTAGCATTTGGCTTGAAAAGAGGTTGAGGTTAAGTGAGTGGTTAACCGTTCCAACGATGAGAATCGGCTATTTGGACTAATCAAGAGAGTGGCAAAGCGGATAAGATAGCCCAAATATGTTTGCGGTAACCATGCATTCACTATGCAACGCACAAACATGATAATTACAATGTCGAATTATGGTTATCACTTAAGTACGAATGGACTCAAATCAACTTGCTTTGGCTAAGAACTAAGTAATGAGACATGAAATCCAAACATGGTTCGACCTTAATTTCGCACACGAGATCTAGAGCAAAGGACTTAAACTCTTAAAGCAATACTTCGCAAAGGGGAATCATTCTAGCTCCTAATGCGCATGCAATGCATTGTCTACGTGCTATGCATTCTAGACTCAATCCTATATGAAGTGCAAATGCATCCTAAATGACTTCTTTTTGTCTTTTCATTTTCAAATTTTTTTCAAATTTGTTTGGTTTTTCTATGCCTTAGATGAATGCATGAGACTCAAGATGAGAATATAAAATAAGACAAAAGCAAATGTTATTAGATACCGGTCCCTCCCTCAAACTTAAATCACACCGTCCCGGTGTGAAGTAAATTAAAGGAAAAGACCCAAAAATAAAAGCTAAAATAAACTAAAAGATGCAAGACTCAATGTAAGAAAACTATGTACAAGTGTCACGGAGTGTTACCTAGATACTTTGAGATGGGGAAGAGGACCCCATGGAGTATGAAGCGTTGCTAGAACCGGGAGATGGGGTCGGGATGTTTACCTCCTCGTCCATGGTGTCTTTGTGAATGCGTTGAGCTCGTTCCCCGTCATGAACCATCAAGACTTCTTGATCAATCCCTTTACCACGTGATGTGCTTGCTTCACCATCCTTCCCTTTTAGCTTCTTAACCACCTTCTTCAAGTTCCGCACCGTCTTAACCAACTTGTGGATGGTAGCATCTTGCCATTTGCACCATCTTTGGAGAAGACGCGTTTGGTTATTGGCGTGGCGGGTTGCGGTGTTGGGCATAGTCCCATCAAAGGGGTCGAAATGGTATCTCTTTCCACCATAGACGGGCGCGGGATAAGAGGGCTCGGTCTCTTCATTGTCATCCTCACTTGACCCTATTGGTGACATCGGAATCTCCTTTCTCATCGCACCTTTCTTCACCTTTGCTCTACTTGTCACATCGATAGGCGGATCGGTGGCCGGGTTGTACAAAAGATCTCGTTGGATGTAGAAAGAGATATTCCTACTCTCATGAATGTCGGTGAGAGGAGGGTTAGGCAAAAGCACTTGGCGCACGTCCGGTTGAGCAAGCTTGATGTTGTGTGCAAGCTTATCTCCGACTCTCCCTTTTAGAGACAAGGTTCTAGTTAGGTAAGCTTCATCCAACAAATCCCATTCTAGGTTCTCAATCGTCATTTTCCCGCCTTTGGCTCTTAGGATTGGTGCAACTAGCCACCCAATCTCTATTTTGGCCTTGAGATTCTTTGTCTTAAACGCCCAATCCTTGAAACAAATGAGATTTTTGACCAAGAGAGTAGCTAGAGAAGGCATACGATCACATCCCTCAAATTCACTTCCATCTCCGAAGGTCTTGAGAAGGGGTTTTAACCCGATGCCTAACAACTCCAATTCGTCAAGTCCAACATTTCCGAATTCGATCTTAGCGAAGAACATGTGAGCGATCACCTTGTGCGCATATTGGATTGCCGGATGACGAATGGAATTGGATTTGTTGTGCCCGGCGTTATACTCCCCATGGCCAATTGTTTCCCACAATTTGCGTAACTCCTTCTTTGGATAGTAGAAGTGGACGCCGCAATGAATATTTTCCTTTTAGAAACCAAAGATTTCGCATAGCTCTAGGAAAGTGACCCGGTAGTTGGTTTGGCCAATAGTGAAGTAAAGGACTCCAAACCCGGTTTGAGCGTTCGCCTTGGAGGATCTCTCATTGTAGAATGTCGCTCTAAGAGATGAGAGGAATTGGCATGTATGGATCCGGTTAGCTAGTTCCTTCATGAAAACGAACTTCCCAAACCCAATGTTCTCGAAGATTGCGGCTACATCTTCAAGAATGCCCATCCTCTCTAGAACTTCCGGATCCAAAAACCTCATTTGCTTAAAGTCCATTTTCATGAACTTGTCAAAGCACTCAATGACCGGTGGATCCTCATCCATCTCCTTTCTTTTCTTCTCCTTAACCATGGTTGATGCATCCAAAGCCACATCCTTTCCTTTTTCCTTTGACGTGGTTCTCTTCTTGGGTTTAGAGCTTGAGCCAATGTTACTTGTTCCATATCAGATTAGGACCTCTTTGCCTTGTGCATTTGCTTTCTCTCTTCCCATTTCCTACAAGTTCTCAAATATCCATTAAAATACAAAAATTTGTCAAGAAAAATCAAGAAACAAAATTTTGAAGAGATTATGCACATGAGAACTTGCACCACGAATAAGAGTAATTAAACCTAGCACAAACAAATTAAATTATCAAATTATCTAGATTAATTTTCCCCTTTTTCGAAAACTTTAAGAAAGTGGCCATCTTGGGAGCAAATATTTCAATTAATCCACATCTCAAGAATTTCTCATAAGAATGCACAAATTTCTCCATGGATCCAAGATATCTACCCCGTTTTAGTCCTAATCCCAAGGATTCAATCCCATATGCTAGCTAACTACAAGAGAAAACAAATGACTAATCAAAAGCTTGAGTTTTTGCTAACTATGGAGATGATGAATCTTTTATGAAAATACCTTGGGATCTTGTGCTTAGGTGGTCAAAACAATGTTGAATGCACAAAATAAAGTGAAAATCGAGCCTATAGCAACTTGAATCACGATTTTTGCTTGAGAGATGAGAGAGATGTGAGCAAATGAATGTGAGAGAAGAGAAAGATTTGTCTTAGCCTTTAGGGGAGAGAGAGAGAAACGAGATGGGTAGGATATTTGCTCATGGGGTGAGACACCGGGCAGACCACTGGGTAATAGATCTACTTTGACTGGTCAAATGTCTCTCCTTTTTGAATTTCAAAAATTTTCGACCCCCCCTCATAAGCGTGGTCGGTTTCGCGCGGTCGGAATTTCCGGGGAGTCCGGGGAAAAAAACAATTTTTGACCGTCCCCCATGAGAAAGGTCGGATCCGTGGTGTCGAAATTTCGGGAGGTCCCTGGTATATGACCGACCCAAAACCGACCATGCCGAAGGAGCGAGGTCGGAATTTTCCCAAAATTCCCGACAACCTATAAACACTTAGCAAAAACGTTAAAACGAACTAACAAGGATTTAAAAACATATGAAGAGAAATATATACAAGGATAAGCTTGGGGTGTCTCCCAATAGCACTTTGTTTAACGTCACTAAGTTCGACGTTTGTTACCTCCCTCAAGCTAGAGGAACATCATCTAGAGGGATCGAGCCTCCTTCTTCGATGATTTGGTTTGCTCGATAGAGTTTGAGCCTTTGGCCGTTAGCAATGAAATCTTGGCCCTCCTTGTTAACAAGTACCACGACTCCATAAGGTCTTACTTCTTTAACTTCAAACGGACCCGAACACCTTGACTTGAGTTTCCCGGGAAAGAGCTTCAACCGGGAATTGAAAACCAACACTAGGTCCCCAATCTTGAAATCTTTGTTCACAATCCTCTTGTCATGGAATGCTTTGGTCCTCTCCTTGTAGATTCTCGAGCTCTCATAGGAATCTAGCCTAGTCTCCTCTAACTCTTGAAGTTGAATCAACTGTTTCTCTTGAGCGGTCTTGATGTCAAAATTTAGAAGCTTTACCGCCCAAAGAGCTTTGTATTCCAATTCCACCGGAAGGTGACATGACTTTCCATAGAGCATGTTGAACGGTGTGGTTCCTATGGGTGTTTTGAAAGCGGTCCGGTATGCCCATAAGGCATCATCCAACTTGTTGGCCCAATCCTTCCTTGAACCTCCAACCGTCTTCTCAAGTATGGCCTTGATTTGCCGGTTTGACACTTCTACTTGGCCACTCGTTTGAGGGTGGTAAGGCGTTGCTACCTTATGCTTCACACCGTGTTTCTTTAGTAAGCTTTCAAACACCTTGTTGATGAAATGGCTACCTCCATCACTAATGACCACTCTCAGAACTCCGAACCTCGGGAAGATTACGAATTTGAACAGTTTTAGAACGACATTGGCATCGTTAGTCGGGCTTGCAATGGCATCTACCCATTTGGAGACGTAATCGACTGCCACTAATATGTATTGGTTACCATATGATGACGGAAAAGGTCCCATAAAGTCGATGCCCCACACGTCAAACATCTCCACCACAAGGATTGAGTTTTGGGGCATCTCATCTCTCCTCCCAATATTCCCTTTCCTTTGGCATGCATCACACGTGGAGACAAAGGTATGTGCATCCTTGAATAATGAAGGCCACCAAAAACCACATTGCAAGACCTTTGTAGCGGTTTTGTAGGATGCATGATGCCCGCCATAGCTTGACCCGTGACAATGGAGTAGGATCCCTTGCACTTCTTCTTCCGCTACGCACTTCCTATACAACCCATCCGAACACAACTTGTACAAGTAGGGCTCATCCCAATAGTATCTAGTAACGTCGTTGAAGAACTTCCTCTTCTTATACCCATCCAAAGGCGGTTCCTTCCCGCAAACTAGGTAGTTGACTAGATCCACAAACCATGGTAGCTTTTCATCTTGTAGACCGCTAGCTTCTTCCATACCATTCACGGCTTCAACCCCTCTTCTCAATACCTTCACAACCATGAGACTTTCTTCGGGAAGCTTGTCTTCAATGGGGACGAGGTCTTCTATCCTCATCCTAGACAAGTGATCCGCCACTCCGTTCTCTATCCCTTTCTTGTCTACTATCTCCAAATCGAATTCTTGGAGTAGCAAGATCCAACGTAATAACCTCGGTTTCGTGTCCTTCTTTGCATGAATGTATCTTAAAGCCGCGTGATCGGTGTAGACAATCACCCTTGAACCCACAACATAAGATCTAAACTTTTCCATGGCAAAGACTACGGCCAACAACTCCTTCTCCGTGGTTGCATACCTAGTTTGAGCATCGTCTAGAGTTCTACTATCATAGTAGATCACATTGGTCTTCTTGTCTTTCTTTTGACCCAAAACCGCTCCAACCGCATAGTCGCTAGCATCACACATGATTTCAAACGGAAGGTCCCAATCCGGTGCTTGGACTATAGGGGCGCTAATCAACGCTTTCTTTATCTCTAGGAATGCTCCCATGCACTCCTCATCAAACACAAACTCGACCTCCTTGCAAAGCAACCGGGAGAGGGGTCTAGTAATCCTTGAAAAATCTTTGATGAACCTTCGGTAGAAACCCGCATGACCCAAGAAAGACCGGATGTCTTTGACCGTCTTAGGCGGCTCCAAACTAACCATCACCTCAATCTTGGCTTTGTCCACCTCTATTCCCTTCTCGGAAATCTTGTGTCCTAGCACGATCCCTTCTCGTACCATAAAATGGCACTTCTCCCAATTGAGCACCAAGTTTGCTTCTTCGCATCGTTGCAAGACCCTACAAAGGTTAGACAAGCAAACACCAAAGGAAGATCCATACACGGAGAAGTCGTCCATAAAGACCTCTACCATGTCCTCAATAAGATCAGAAAAAATGGACATCATGCAACGTTGGAAAGTTGCGGGAGCATTACACAACCCAAACGGCATCCTTCGATATGCGAAGGTACCGTAAGGGCATGTAAAAGTTGTTTTCTCTTGGTCATACGGGTGTATGGGTATTTGAAAGAAACCCGAATAACCGTCTAGGAAACAATAAAAAGGATGATTAGCGAGACGTTCAAGCATTTGATCTATGAAAGGTAACGGAAAATGATCTTTTCGAGTAGATGAGTTCAACTTCCTATAGTCTATGCACATCCTATGCCCGGTTATCGTCCTAGTAGGAATCATCTCATTCTTGTCATTTCTAACAACCGTCATCCCCCCTTTCTTAGGCACACAATGAACCGGGGAGACCCACGTACTATCCGATATTGGATAGATAATGCCCGCGTCCAAGAGCTTAAGAATCTCTCTCTTTACAACATCTTTCAAATTAGGGTTTAACCTTCTTTGATGTTCAATAGAGGTCCTCGATTCATCCTCTAAATGGATTCTATGCGTGCACAAGCTCGAGGAAATACCCTTGATATCATCTAAAGAATAGCCAATAGCTTTCCTATACTTCCTAAGTTCCACAAGAAGGGAGGATAGTTCGTTTTCATCTAGACTCTCGTTCACGATAACCGGGTATGACTCATTCGGACCTAAGAAAGCATACTTTAATCCCGCGGGAAGTTGCTTTAGGTCCACCTTTGGGGCCTTGAGCTCGCTCCAATCGTCCTCCTCAAAACTAGTCTTACCATTGCTAGTCTCTTTGAATGCTAGAACGAACTCTTCTTGAACCGCGGCACCCCGGATGCACAACTCAATAAACGTGGTGTCCTTGTCGACCGGCTTATGAGAATCCATGAGAAGTTCATAGCCTTGACTCTCCTTGCTCAAAAACCCATGATCACCGTGCTCATTTGTCAAAACCACTTCTAACCCATCTTCTATTCTCATTTCTTCAAGTAATTCATCAGCCAACTCGTCCAAGGTCTCGATGTAGAAACATTGCCCGTCTATTGTGGGCTTCTTCATTACTTTGTTGATGTCTAACTCAAGCACTTCTCCTTTACCCAAATGGAGATCTATCTTGCCCTTCCTTACGTCGATTATCGCTCCCGCGGTTGCTAGGAACGGTCTACCAAAGATAAGAGGGTCTTTTGGTTCTCCATCCATTTCAAGAACCACAAAGTCTGTGGGGACGATGAAATCCTTAACCACAATTGGTAGATCTTCAAGTAGGCCAATGGGGACTCTCACGCTTCTATCCGCCAAAATAAGCGAGATGTTGCATGCTTTGTAGCGTGTGAAGCCTAATCTCTTATCTACCGAGAATGGCATGAGGCTCACACTTGCTCCAAGATCACATAAGCAATGATTGAAAGCTAGAGGTCCAAGAGCACAAGGTAAGGTAAAGGATCCCGGGTCTCCTAGCTTCTTGGGTACCATCTTCTTTTGTATAATGGCACTACACTCATGGGTTAGGATGACCATGGATTCCATCTCCTTAACTCTTTCATTGACAGCATCTTTCAAAAACTTGGCATATTGGGGGACAAGTAAGAATGCATACACCAAGGGCATTGTGAGTTCCACTTTCTCCATTTGCCTATCAAAAATAGCTTTATACTTATCCATGAGTTGTTTCTTGAAACGACCGGGAAAAGGTAGCTTTGGGAGGTATGGCTTGGGGATGAACTCATTCTTCTTTGGCTTGGCTTGAGCTCCAACATCTCTAGGCTTAATCTTCTCGACTTCGTTAACCTTATCATGCTCCTTTACTACCTCATCTTCTTCAAGTTCCACCCCCCCCCCCCACTTTGGTCCTCAATGTCCACATTGAGAGGAGAAGGAGCTTCTCTTGTAGGTGATATGCTCAATTTAATACCCTAACAGTACTAAAGCAGTAGTTGTAATCTAGCTAGGGGTCGAACACGAGGATCCACAGAAATCACTCAATAAATTATAGAATCAAGCTAAGCTAAGCAATTCAGGTTAAGCAGAAAACATAAAGCAGTAAACGATTTGTATTCAATGGGGAAAAGATAGGTTCAGGGATATTTCTCAGGAAATCAATGAATGTAAAATAAACTAACAAATCAGGGTTCAGGTTAAGCACGGTTCTAGAACTCAAATCACTAATGCATAGTTAACCAACTGTCGTTGCGAAAACTATCTAAATCTAAACTTCAGAATCCCAAATTTCTTTGCAAATCCCTAAGAATAAATCAGCCTTAATTTCAAGTTTGATATGTTCACAAATCAATTAAACCAAATTTCTTTGCGAATAATCAATTTGCTCACCCTAGTTCTATCAGGTAATTAATTGCACTGTCGTGCCTAATCAATTATCCTAAGATCTAAGTTCTAGGTGATCAATCTAGAATTAGCTTTGAGAACAACCTAAGGTGAAGAACTAATTCAGATTATGAACCCTAAATAACTAATCAACCTA
>PKML01044324.1:32878-80769 GCA_002933935.1 Eutrema yunnanense | reverse complement strand
CGGTCGGATTTCTCTTCCTCGGGCCGGTCGGATTTCTCGGATCTTCCTGCCCCACGACCGACCCAAAACCGACCACGCCGATTGGGGTCGGTCGGAATTTTCCCCGGGGGAATTTTTTGCCGACGACCGCGCCTTTTCTGGTCGGTCGGGTTTCTTCTCTTCGGGCCGGTCGGCTTTCTCGGAAGTTCCTGCCCCACGACCGACCCAAAACCGACCACGCCGATTGGGGTCGGTCGGAATTTTCCCGGACTGACTTAAGATGCATCGCACGTGTGCTGGTTGGTTGTGCTTGAGCTTCGGGGCTTCCCGAACATCTCCGAGCCGCTCCAAAGTACCTAGAATAGACTCCATAACATGCAAGACACTCTAAGACCTAGTGCAAAATGTCCTAATCTCTAAACAAGACCGAAACATGCAAGAAAGACTTATATATGCTCGAATGCGACTCAAAACGCAAAGACAAATGTATGTTATGAAGGCTAAAATGAGAAGCTATCACTGAACAGTTGAAGGCTGATATAAAACCCCCTACTTTGCTTCTCACGTTTGCAAACTCCTCCACCTCACCTCCATACGGTACTATCCATGCTTTGCCTGTAAAAGTAGGAAATTTGTCTGGTGCCCACTGATTTTCAAGTTGTGGAGATGAGCGAAAGATCTGAGGTTTCTTTACTCCTGGGAAGACCGTTTATGGCTACTGCTGGAGCGATCATAGACACACCTAATAAGAGACTCTCTTTCTCTTATATTGACGGAGATGTCTACTATAAAGCCATTCCCCCTAGAGGTGCTCTCACACGTGCCTCTAGCATCAAGGTTGTCACAGGAGAGTCGCTAGCAATTGATATTTTGGAAGAGCCTCCTGATGAGCCTACTGTCATAGATGTTCCAGTTGAACCACTCATCATCCCCAAGGAAGTTGTCAAGAAGACTAAGACAACAAAGAAGAAGGCCAAGAGCGAGAAGGTCGAGAATCCCCATGTCACTCTGATCCCTCAGAAGAGTGATGGGAATTCAATTGAGTACAAGGTGAATTGCAAAGGAGCCTCCAAACCATTCTCTAAGGTTAGAGTACTTCTCACTTCTGAGCTGAAAGAGAAATGACAGGAGTTTGTGGACAGCATGATGAGCAGAACTCTGACGTTAGCGATGTCAAGTTGTGGAGCCTGTTTTGATGCAAGCTCTCACTCTTATCCAGCATGAAGGGCATTACAGTCAAGCTATTGACGTTAAACGAGCGCTTGGTGGGAGGCAACCCACTGGTGAGTCTGTCTATGAGTCATTTTTCCTTTTATTTTCGTTCGTTTTGTGTTTGTGTCAGGATAAACAAAGAGCAAACTCGAAATCGCCTTAGCGTCGATCGATACCCCATTGGTATCGATCGACACCGATCGTGAAAATACGGTTCATCAAGTCGATTTAAGCCTGGTATCGATCGATACCAGGTTGTGTGTCGATCGACACTTGACGTTCCAGCAAGGTAACTTCTGGTTTTTCTTCGTTTCTTCTATTCTTTTGTCTTCTTTTACCTACTCTAGGCTAAATAACACTGGGGACAGTGTTGTTCAAGTCTGGGGGAGGTGTCTGCTGACATTGTTTTCGTTTTTCTTAGAGTCAGTTGTTTTAACGAGTCAAAATTGTTTTATTGAGTCAAAACTTGTTGGAGATAATGATCATGTGCTTGAACCTATTGATTTGATTTTGTTTTTGAGTGCACAGTGTTACAGGACCAGCTTTAGATCGACTAATGAAAAATCCAAGGACTGACCAGTTGACTAGAAAACATCCATGTCTCCAGCAGAGTTCTTCTGAAACCTGAGCCAAATTTTTGCACTTCGTCAATGTGGTTAGAGTTTTTAGAGCTTGATTCATCGTTCATATCTGATAAAGGAACCCATGTGTTTAGAGTAATAGTATCTCTCTCTCCTGTTATAAGTTGATAAATAAGGGCATAAAAGATTGAAATGATTTTCTTCTGAGTAGAGGGTTAGGAAAATTTCCAGCGATCCCATTATTCTACTTAAGAGGGAATGATCACACAAAGGATTGGAAGCGAGGCTAGGATTTTTCTATGATGCCATTATTCGCCTACATCCTTTGATACATAGAAAGGGAAGAACCGGGGATTTGGTGGCAAACACCATCAATACTCGCGTCTCATACCTTGATGTGTATATGGAAAGCTGAAAATATATAAAAAAAAAGAGAACATAATAAGAAATAAGTATGGGGGAGAGAAATTGATACAAAAAGTATGAAAAAGGGTGGTTCCTTGTCATGATATTGTCTGGTAAAGAGTCGAGAAGGTTCTTGAACACTATCTGCAGCGATGAAACTGGCGATGAGGGCTTTACTTGAACAATGCTGTGGGATGATGTGTGGAGTCTGGGAAAGCTGCGAATGTCTACGGAGAAGTACATGGTGGTTAGATCAAAAGCTGATTTGGTGACATTTGGGTGCTTGGGAAAAAGGTCATTTCGATGGTTCATGAACAGGTGAGTCTCCGCGTTTCCAACCTCTTCTTTGTTTAGTCTTTTATTTGCTTGAGGGCAAGCAAAGGCTAAGTCTGGGGGAGTTGATATATCATGGTTTTTACCCTGTTTAGACCATGATATAAGTCCTTTTTACAGAGTCTTTCTAGTGTTTTGTAGTCTTTTAGAGTCTTTTACAGGTTATAGCACATTTGGAGCATTATTGGAAGTATTTGAGCTTTCTGGAGCAGTTTGGAGCAGAAGTTGAAGTCGTGTTGCTGAGTACCTGATTTCACGGCTAGCATCGATCGATACCCCCTTGGTATCGATCGACACTCATCGCAGCAAGACACGACCCGCGAGTTTTCCAAGACTTGAAGAATTGCAAATTGACCCAGAAGTCTTTAATAATTACAAGAAGACCCCAACTCGTGTTTTAGGTTATAAATAGGATTTTTACAGCCACTTTTAGGCTAAGTTTTATTTTATATACTTTGGTTTTAGAGAGACAAGTCTGAATCCCCCTTCGTCCGAGATCAGATCTCTAAACCCTTCTTTCTATTCTATTGATGATTTATTCAAACATATTGATTGTTTTATTATCTATGTCTGAGTAGATCCACTTTAGGTTTAGAGTTTTCTCACAAAAGATTTCTTTGAATGCTAGATTAATTATCTGTTTAGGATTCACCATCTAAATTAGTTCTTCGCTTAGGTTGTGTTCAAAGCTAATTCTAGGTTGACGAATCTAGAATTTAGATCTTAGGATAATTGATTAGGCACGACAATGCGATTAATTACCTGATAGAACCTAGGTGAGCAAATTGATTATTCGCAAAGAGATTTGGTTTAATTGATTTGTGAACATATCAAACATGTTATTAAAGCTGATTTAGACTTTAGGATTCGCAAAGAGATTTGGAATTCCTAGGATTTAGATTTAGATAATTCTCGCAACGACAGTTGGTTAATTATACCTTAGTGATTTGAGTTCAAGAACTGCGCTAAATCTGAATCCTGCTAGTTAGTTTATCTGCACTCATTGATTTCCTGAGAAAAACCCTGGGCCTATATTTCCTCCATTGATTTACAACTCCTTTAATTTCTGCATTGCTTTTAATTACATATGTTTGGCTTAGCTTAATTCGACACTTCATAATCTATTGTGTGATCTCTGTGAGTCTTTGTGGTTCGACCCCTACACTTACTACAACTACTGCTTTAGTATCTTAGGGTATTAAATTGAGCATATCAATTTTGGCTGTACTCACAACTTTATAAACTTGGCTATAGATGAAGTGGATGAAAAGTTGGCAATTTGACATTGTTGTTTTCATCTCAGGATCTGAAGAAACTCCATGGCAATTACAGAACAAGAAGCCCTTTAGGGGTCGAAACCAAGCCCGGGTAAAAGCAGAACGAAACAACTGAGAGCTCCCGTATCTGCTGCCATGAGCCGAAAACTGCTTCAAAGCTCGTAGCCTGAGAAGGCAACACTCAATAGCAAAAAGACTAAGAGAGTAGTTATACACTTTGTAGAGACCAAGAGAAAGAGATTTATCCTAGAGAATTGTGTCAATATGTGTAGGGAGAAGAAACTCAGAGCTTCCTCCCGGTCATCTCAGAACAGAGAACGTTTCGGCTGCAGGAAAAGCAGTGACGAACAAAAGGAGATCTCAAATGCTTAGGAAGCCTCTTTCACCTGTTACTTCCAATATCTTGGATTCCCCAGAAGATCACAAGGATGCTTTAACAACAAAGTCGTCTTCTTTAGAGGAGAGAATCTTGACACCTACAACAAGGAAGGCATGCCGAAGTTTCGAATACCAATTCATACGTATATAAGTACACTGGTTTGCAAATGTCCAATAATTAGTATGAGTGAGTTATCGACAAAAGAACAATACTTACATATTACTTGGGTTATTTAACCTTTCTTCTCCGACAAAAATCATTGGATAGTCAAGTTCGAATCTCCATCTTTTCCTCAAAAACCAAAAACCTCCAAATTGATTTTATCAGAACTTTTACATTCGTTATATTTCGCGAGTGAAAACAAAATCAATTAATGGGCAAGTTAACCTTAAATACACAATAAAGCAGATAAAAACACCACTTGTTACCTTGTGCAGATTTATATCTTGTTGAGCTTGGAGAAAGTTGAAAACTCTGAGAAGTAAGTGCTTAGAGTCCCACTGCCTAACCCTAGAGCCTGATGAGGATTCCGCAGCTCTATTCCCTTCACAGGAGTGAAAGCCAGACTCGATGTCATGAAATCAGAGGAGGTAGTAGCACCACCTGAATACTGTCTTGCTCTGAGCTTTTTAGCGACCTTAGCATTCAGATTGCTCGGGACACTGGACACTCGCAGCCTCTTGCTCTGAGCATGGCCAAGCATTCCATATCCTTGACCTAATCCATCACCTAGTGAGCTCTCTTCGGGTGTTAAACCAAATGCCACCCTGTTGGCCTGCTTTCTCATCTCTGTCACTGCATACCTTTCTTTCGTTTTTCTTAGGCGGCGACCACCTCTTCTTTTCTTAGGCTCAGTATTTGGAACAGGAAGTGGCTTAGGTTGCCTTGCAAGACAAGGTTCTTGCAACTTGTCAATCTTGTTTCGGATCTCTTCCCTGAAAGCTTTTCCATTTGTCCCCGACGGGTCTCCATTAATAGCGTCAATTCTTGCTGCCAAAGTCGATTTGCAAGCTAAGAGCTTGTTAGCGCGCAACCGAAGCCCAGGGGGCGTGCTTTGGAAAATCGCAGTCTGCTCCAAATAACCCACACGGGACTGTGACGCTGCAGTAGAGAACCCATCAAGGTTCTTCCTCTTCTGGCCAAGAAGTTGAACGTGACAAGCAGGCATGTTAGCAAGTTCTGATAAACCTCCAGCAGTCCCCATGAGCTTGGCTGCAACAGCACACCCGACAATGGCGGAAAGATTTGGTGCGATACATACCATCTTGGTTTCGCAAAAGTCAAGGATCTTCTTCCGTGCCGAATCAAGATCAATAGCCCGATCACATGCGTCCATCGTCTTTTGCAGGACATTCTCTGGCAGAGGTTCCCCTAGTTTTGTGTTTGAAGCAGCAAGTTTAACAGTCATAATAGTAGCTTGTTTGAGAAGATCTTTCAGATCAACAAGGGTTAAATCCGTCTCATTCCCAATTTGTTTCACAACACGGGCATAATCGATTGCCTGAGTTACAAGCGACTCAAGCTCTTGGAACCTAAGTCTGTACTTGTAACGAATAAAGTTGTGGACGATGACGATTTCATTCTCGATATCAACTGAGAGCTGGTTGCAATCAACGATTAGCTTGTATTCAGAACCAGTTCCATTGGAATCCTTCCCGAGAGCCTCTTCCACTTTCTGCATTGTATCAGCATATCTCTGAGTTTTATGAAGCTTAGAAACGCTATCGAGATCATCAGAGTTTAGGGTTTCTAAGTCTTCTTCCTCCTTTCCAACATTCTCGTCAAAATCTGGTGATTCATTGTCAGATAACTCGTCAAGCTCTGCGAGGAAAGAATCTCCAAGAGTTGCCATATCTTCAAACGAACCTTTAAAAAGCAGGTTCTGTTGGTGGTCACTCGTAAAAAAAACGACTGAAGAAGACAGAGAATTTGTGAGAAATCAATTGAATCTCGCTTCTGTTTATATATAGAGAGAACTCTTTAGGTTTTGTTTCCTTTTTACTCAAGGTCGGTTTTGTTCAACGAAAGAGGAAAAAAGGAAATTCCTTTTCACTTTTTGTTTTGATTGATAAGTATTTATCCTTTTCTACTCTAAATACATGTGACGCTAACAAATTCGCCTAATCCTAAGAGTCAATATTTATTTCCATGGCAATAAAATACTAATCAATATGTACAAGGTATTGAACTGAGAAACACAGAGAAAGCAGAGCCAGCACAAAACGGCCACGTGATCGATTTCATTAAAGAGAAGTCGATTTTGGGCCAGTATGTTGAAACCAAAATGTTATGAAGACAAGGCCCAAGTTGATTCAGATTCTAAAGCCCACTCTATCATCTCCTTCACCAACTTCCTGCGACAAAAGCAGAACATTAATGAAAAAGGATAGTGTGATGTTGAAGACAAGTACAAGACAAAGAGATAAGATCAAGCTGACAAACCGTTTCTCAGCCCTTGATGGCTTAAACACTCTTTGATCTTCGACACCTGTCTTGATCCATTAGGGTTTATGCTATGTGTATAAATATAGTCTCTCTTCTCTGTAAACCGTAAGAGAGATAAGAAATCTAAAACAACTTCCTTTACTCTCAGCTTTTCTCTCTAAGTTTATCATTTGCTTTCACAAGGAAGCTTTCTCTATCGCAATTTGTATTGAAGTCTAATCCAAAAATACATAATATGATACGAAAACACTAAAAAACAAAAAAAACAAAAAAGGAAAAGTGAGTTTGAGTTGGAGTTTCTGTGTGATTTTGCGCGGGTTCAAAACCTAAATAACTAACTCTCATTATAATAAAAAAGGATAAAAATAGGAATGTCAAAATAAATCAAAATTTATGGTCGATCCAACTCAATATGACTTTTGAATTCTTATAAGTGTAAATGTTGACGGGAAAACGGCTTATTCCTTTATAAAATATTCAGCTCCTGATTATTCATATATTCCTTCCGTTTCATATTAGTTGTCGTTTTAGAGCTTAAATTTTGTTTCATATTAGTTGTCGTTTTGGAATTTCAATGCAAATGTTTTATAATATTTCCAATTTTATCTCTACTTCTTTAGCTTATTAATTAGTGTAATCATAATATATAATACATTAATGAGGGGTAAAACAGAAAATTGAATTGTTTTCTTAATCTACGTAAAATAACCTAGAACGACAACTAATATAAAACGGAAGGAGTACAAAGTATTTACCAATGTTAAAAACATCATAAATATCTTTAAATCTGAATTTACTACATGATCTTTTGAATTTTGGTCAGTTTCAGCAAAACCGTAAACGGTGTGAGTTTCCCGTCAACAGTTAGTGACATGGTTGACAAATAGCACACCGATTTGGTCTGGTTTGAGATTTGGCCTAATAAACAAGGAATCTGACAAGGAATCTGAACAATTTCTCATAGTAAATTTAACTTGTACATTTGAAATCAACACCATGACAAGAAGAAAAAAAGACATACATCATTGTAATGGCAACATAGTCTCAGAAATGATCTCACTTCATAGATCTACTGTAACACCCCTATTTCGGACCTCCGAGGAAACTGGGGATCTCGGGCAAGTTAGGTCGGCGGACTAACCCTTTTCGGTTAAGTCGCCCGGTTTGGTCCCTTGGTGAGCACACATGATCGCCAAGAAAACCCCTAGGTCACAACAAGCAATATAAGACATTTACGACCATCACTAACCTGTGCAGAAAAAGGGAAGAGGAGGGGTGAATAATTGGGATTACTCAGTGAGGATGAGATTGGTGGAGACTCACAGTTCACTTCCAGACATTATGCGAATTACTATTCATGAAAGTATACTCCTAAAACAAACACAAACATGTGGAATCCACACAAAATATTAGTACCTCATTTATCAACCATACCTGGAGGTAATCTATGTCCCGAAAATACTTTACCAATACATTCACTCGTAGCACCCGACCCCGCCAATCCGAAGAAACGATGAGTCGACTTGCCTAAACAAAATGTGTCATACAAACTATTCATGACGGCTCGCCAAAACCCTCCTCGGCGGTGAGAACTGACCTGCATGCCAAGTCCAACCCCAAACAAACAATATCTGTACCACATCCGTTCCTCTCGCTATGTGACATAATGATGTATGACTCGGATTCCACCAAGTTCTTACTCTCAAGAATCAAGTCTCAACGGCTTAGATGGTCGATGGGTGGATGGATTTGTTATTGAGATTTTTTGATTCCACAAACAATTCAAAAACCAGAAACTTAATCCCAAGGGCTATTCCTCGCGAGGGATGTAAGTCTCAACACTAATCTGTGTGAATTGATTCCACAAAACACAAAGAACTAGCAATTACATAATCTGATTCAAACACTCGAGTTTTGAAGGAAAGAAAAATTGAATTCTTATTTCTTAAAAGCGTGGATTGAAATGAAAGATACAAAAAGCTTATATAGAGCTCGTGCTAAGACAAGAACAAACGGTCATAAAATTCAAAAGGAAACAAATAAAATCAAAGAAATCACAATATGGTCGCCATTGATTGAGTTTCTAGCCGTTGGGCATTGATGGGTTGCGGCTCGTGTGATGAGTGATGGGAACGAGAGTCTCCTTAGGTTTTCGTGATGTATTGGACGTCTAGGATCTTCTAAGGAGAATGGAGGGTCGAGATCAGCTGGAGAAGACAAGCTTTGATTATCTCCACTTAATGAAACTCGCATTGCCATTTATGGAAGGTCGCTTATGTTGAAGGCCAAAACGACACATCTCTGTTTTTGGATGTGTCTTGGCTTGTTCTTTTGGTCTTGACTCCATGTTAGCTTTAGGAGCCTTCAATAAACATAAGGACGAGTCGCTGGTGTGAACACAACTTGCACTTTCCTTACTTAAAATCAAATCGACATGCGAGAAATATTTAAATGTCTTGGGTGGTTCCGGGTTCATCCAAGTCGGATCTTCAGCTGGTATACTCCATAAGAGGCTCCAGTAGGTGAGTTGGGTCGCAAATGGATCATGCTTTGGCGGTGTTGGGCTAAAACACATCGTTTCTGGTCCATACTCCTTATCGGGTGGGCCGTAGAGCCTTGCAAGGGCAACTCCTGATTTTGGTTGGGCTAAGGGTAAAGTGGCTCGACCAAAATCTTCTTCATGGTAGGTTGGATGATAAAAATGATCTCCCTCAGTTGGTTTAAGGTCTGGTTCCTCCGGTTCAGCTTCGGTAAGGCTCTTCTCGGCTACATGTGGGGCGTCTCGGGTATCTTGCAATCTAGGTCGAGTCAAGGGTGTTTTGGGTCGACCAAAGTCTTCATTGGGTTTGGTTGGTTGGTGAAAGTGTCTTCCCTCATATGGTTTGGGGCATGGTGTCTTCGTTACTCCGCTAAGAATCTCCTTCCGTAAGGTGGCTCAAAAATCATCGTCTTTGTATTTCTTCAATTTGGACTGAGGGATTCGACCAAAGTGTTTGTTAGGGTCACTTTTTCGATGGAAATATGATCCTTCAGTGGTTTGGTTGCTTGTAACCTCCGGTACAACTTCTACAAGGCACCAGTCGGCTTTGGATGGGCCAAATTGGTCTCCTCCAAGCTTTGGGGTCACCTTTGGTGGGTTTACTGGCTTGATGTCCACATCATACACTCCCCCTCGAAGAGGTTTTGTCCTTGAAACTTCATTTCCTGCACAAAGATAGAGCAAGTTAGGTTTCATCCAAAATTTAGAGTATAGAGGCTTATCGTGGGACAATGTTGGTTTGGTTGATGCTTCTGGTTGCAATGTCTCCATCATCAGTGAGTAGTGAATGCTTTTTTGATAGCTGCATAATTTAGTCCATTTTAGCATCATTTAAATTAGTTTTACATCCTTATAGCATTGATTTCATGGTTTTGGTCTAGTTTGCATCTATCTTAGAGCTAATGAGTCTTAAGTTAGTTCTTACATGTGTTTGTGCACTATAGAGTTATTTACATACCATTTGGAGCTTATTAAAGCATTGAGGAGCTTGGAGGAAGATCATGGGGCTAAAGGAACCAGTTTGGAGCAAGAGTTATGCCCAAAAATCAAGGAAAATATAGAGACCATCCCAAGTGCTTTAAAGATCGACTCAGATGAAGTATTTCCATTTAGATTTGGCTTCGGTGAGCTTGAAGAAAGTCATAGATAATCGAGCTGTCTTTCGTTTGGAGGTGGTTTCATGGAATTCGGAACAGTCGTTCAAAATATACGGCAAATTCAGTGAGAACATGTCTGTCTAGCGCGCTGATGATCGAGAGAAGAGGAGAACATCAGACTGGCCATATCGGGTATGGCAGCAACCCGATATGGCAGGTGGAAAACAGGAAGCTTCATCGAGCCACATTGGACAGCTGTAGTCCGATGCAGCCTTGCCTCTCACTCGGATGAATCGTAGAGGCCATCCTAATTGCTTTAAAGATCGACTCATATGAAAGGTTTCCATTTAGATTTAACTTCGGAGATCTTCATGAAATCCGTAGATAATTGAGTTAGCTTTCGTTTGGAGGTGGTTTTAAGTCATTCCAATCAGTGGCTCATGAGATACATCAAATTTAGTGAGCACATGTCTGTCTGGCATGCATAAGGACCACCATAAGAATAAGCCATATCAGACAGTTTCATCGGACTGATGTAGTCCGATACAACCTTGCCAAGAAACTCGGACAAACAGCATCGGACATATGCATCGGACACATGCAACCCGATGCCAGCTGCGCATGACACTCGGACAAACCGCATCGGACATCTGCATCAGGCAGTTGCAACCTGCAACAACCCGATGCCAGCTGCGCATACCCATTTTTCTATAAATACTAAGTGACCCTTTGTTGTTTTTGGAAGTCTTTTTTATTTAGTTTTTTCTTTGTTTCTTGTTTTTTTTGGAGATTTGTAAGATATGCTTTTGTGTTTAATGCAAGTTCTTGTTTCATTTCTCTAATCTATATATCTCTAATCATCTAATCATGAATCTAAACACCTCCTACAAAGGATTTGTTGGAAAAATCATGATTAGTGAGTAGTTTCTTTAGAACTTTGGATATGGTAGATTAAGATGTTTTCTTGCTAAATCATGATGATTAGGACTTAGTTTATGAGAATCCTTACTTGTTGGGTGTGATTAATGCTAGATTAGCCTGATTATGTTGGTTTAGAACTTAGAGAATTTCTCGCCCGGAAAGTGTTCGATGAAATTCCCCAACCAAACCCTAACAAGTGCTTTACATTCATAGCCTATGAAAATGGATATGTAGGGTGTTTAATGGATATTTATACATGAGACTAATGCTTGTTGATCATTTAATTGCAAACAGAAGTTTGTTCTCAATTAAGTGATTAATGCCATGAAAATGGATTAGTCAAGATTAGTGATCTAAGACCTAAGGATTATCATTGTTTGATTGTTTGAGTGTCATGGTTTTAGCTAGAGAATGTCTAAGTCGATTACCATTATCCGAAGTTCGTTTACTTTATCTTGTCTAAATCGTTTTTGTTTCGTTTTAATTCTAAACTTGTTAGTCTTTTAATTGCCTTTGTTATATGCTTATTTATATCTTGTTTTGTCTTTAATTCCATAGGATCTTTAGATAAAAACTTATTTGAATCGCTTAGCTCAATTAGTATCTCGTATTCTCGGTGTGTTGTTTTCGTGCCTCATTGGATTGATCCTTAAGTATTGCAATGACATGAGCATGCTTGAGCAATTGATTTTCAACTTGCAAAAGTTCTGTTATCAATTGGTGCCGTTGTCGGGGAGGTTTAGCAATAGCCATCGAGATTAAGATTCTTTTTGAGACTCAAGTTTTATTTTTCTTTGTGTACTAATCTTTCCACCTTGTTTTCTCTTATCTCTCTAGGTGCATGAACTTGCAAAGTCGAGGTATGAATATCGCTCAAGTACCACTTGTTGGAGATGAAAATGAGAACCGAGGAGGGGTTGCTCAAAGGGTTAGAATACCGAGGTTGATTAGAGCGTATGATGCTCTCAACGCCCATGAAAATCGCGCCGGTATACATCCACCACCGGTGGAGAATAACAATTTTGAGATCAAGGCGAGTCTCATTTCCATGGTGCAAGAAAACAAGTTCCACGGTTTAGCGGTGGAGGATCCCTTAGACCACCTTGATCAATTCAATAAAATATGTGGAATGGTCAAGATCAACGGAGTTTCAGAAGATGAGTTCAAGCTTCGATTGTTTCCATTCTCTCTTGGAGACAAAGCCCACCAATGGGAGAAGAACCTACCTCAAAGATCCATTACTTCTTGGGATCAATGTAAGAAAGCCTTTCTCGCCAAGTTCTTCTCTTCTACAAGAACGTCAAGGTTGAGAAACGAGATCTCGAGCTTCACCCAAAAAGGGAATGAGAGCTTTTGTGAAGCATGGGAACGATTCAAAAGCTACACAATGAAATGCCCACACCATGGGTTCTCCGAAGAATCACTCTTAAGCACTCTATACCGAGGAGTTTTGCGCAAGTTTCGTATGCTTCTAGACACGACGATCAATGGGAACTTTTTTAGAAAAGAGGTTGACGATGGGTTGGAGTTTGTTGAGAATCTTGCCCAAAGCAATGGAAATTATGGTGAGGATTATGAAAGAGCTTCGAGAGGAAGTGGAGAGTATGAGGACCGAACAAGAAGGGAGATGAAAGCCCTTAATAAGAAGTTAGACAAGGTCTTGGAGGCCACAATAAGGCAAGTGAACTATTTAGGAGATTGCATAGATTACCAAGAAGAAGTTCACTTTGTGGGAAACCAAGACGGTTACAACAAAGACTTCAACTCCAACTTCCCGCAACAAGGGTTTGTTCCTCGAAACCAAGCCGGTTACCAAAGCATACCATCTTTTGCACAACAATTTCAACAAGGGTTTGTGCCACAAGGGCAAGGAAGCAACTTGACACAACAAAATGTCGAAATGAAGGGTATGCTTCAACAAATTTTAACGGGGCAAGCTAATGGAGCCATTGAGTTGAACAAGAGGATTGTCGAGATCCACATTGAGGTGGATAACTCATACAACGATCTCAACACAAAATTTGAAGATTTATCCTCTAAAATCAAATATTTGGATCAACAACGCACTCAAGGAGGTTCCCATTCTAGTAGACCCATGGAGAAACTAAAGGGCAAAATCGATGCAAACCCAATGGATTCTTGCAATATTATCCTCTCAAGTGACGAGATTGAAGAAGCTATACGAGAGATCAAGAGATTTCTCCATGAATCCAAAGATGAAGTCGTAGTGGTTGCTAGCAATGAAGTGGTTGAGAAAAGAGATGTGGAGGCCAAGACGGTTGTGAGGAAATATATTTTCTTGCATTGAACCTCCTCAACGTGAGCCTAAATCGATTTCCAAGCTTGGAAATCCGGGTAAATTTGCATCCTCTTGCTCCCTTGGTGATTTGGAGATTGATGATGCTTTGTGTAATTCCGGTGAAAGTGTGAATGTGATCTCTTATGAGATGGTAAAGAGTCTTGTAATCAAAGACATGAAGCAACACTCAATCCCAATTATGTTTGGAGATGCCTCCTTAAAGCATCCACTTGGTTTGATTGAAAACTATCCTCTCAAGGTTGGAAATTGCTTGGTTCCAATGGATCTCATGGTTGTGGAGATGGAGAAATGCCGCGAGCGTCCTCTCATTCTAGGGACACCATGCCTTAACACCGTAGGTGCAACCATCGACTTTCCCAATAAGAGGGTAACTCTCAAAAACGTTAATGCCAAGGTCTTCTACCCTATCAAGACCTATTCCACCGAGTTTTGTGGCACAATAACTAGTGGGGAGATGAAACCTCAAGACGAGGTCAAGATTGTGAATGAGAGGATGGATTTGGCTTCACCCCCAAAAACTTGTGAAAAGAAGAAAGATTCTCATGAAAAGAAAGCTTTGGGTTTTGGTAATGTTGAAGAAGCCTTAGCATTGGATGGTGCTTGATTGGAATCTCTTTTTCACACCACTACGGAAAATGAGGTTGAGAGTATAACGGTTCAAAAGAAGGGGAAGGGCACCAAAGCCAAAAAGAAGAAACCCAATGATACCCACCCTCTCACCCTTGTCAAAGGCGTAATGAGCAAGGCTAATGAGGTTGGATCAGTTTTTCCCAAGCCCGCCACTATGACCATCACACCTTGGCGATATGATGATGATGTGATTGAGTACAAGATCAAGTGTAAAGGCCGGTCAAAGCCTTTTGCCATGGTTAGAGCAATCATCACATCCAAGCTCAAAGAAAAAGGTGCAACGGGAATTCAAGAGATCATGAGCAAGGTCCTCACACTTAAGCTCAAGGACCAATCAAGGAGTTCATACACTCCTTCTCTCCACACCTAAAAGGGTTTGAACTGTCAAGCTTAGTGACGTTAAACAAGCGGTTTTGGGAGGCATTACCATGACTATCTTTGTATATATTTCTTTTGTTTCTAGTTCTTTTTGATGTTTTTGTTTGATGTGTATAGTTTTCGTGGGTCCAAGATCGTGGTGCTTAATGCATGAATGGGTTGAGCTACAACACGACACACTTGATATTCATGCATTTTACATGTTTAAACATATATTTTACTTAAGAGTTTTGTGCCATTTGCATGCATAATCACGGTTGTGTCTTGCATTTAGGTCTCATTTAGAGTCTAGGACATTTGCATTAGGTCCTAATGAGTTCTTGCATTCATTTGGAGTGTTTTTAGGTGTTTTGGAGACATTTGGGATGATTGGAGTGGTTGAGCATCAAGAGAAGGAAGAGCTCATCCGACACGCCGGAAAGATGTGGCTGGACGGAAGCCTTCCGATCTAAATCAGGTTCAATGATCTTCATAGAAGTTGTATAGGAGTGAGTTATCTGTCCATAGGAGTTGGAATTAAGTCATTCGGACATGCGGTTTGAGAGATATGGCTGATTTACCAGAGATAGGTCCTCAATACCGAGGTCACTGGTCGGTGCAACTGCTCGGTGTGGAAACGGAGGGAAAATTCCCTTAGTACCGATGTACAATACCGATTTGTGACATCGGTACTGAAGTGTCTCCACTCCGAATTAGCCTCAGTGGTCTCTATCAAAGTTGTAGAGGAGTGAATCAGCTTTACACAGAAGTTTGAATCAGGTTATTTGGACGTATGGATAGGGAGATAAGACGGATTTACTGAAGGTATATCCGTCCGGCCGAGAGAAAATGAAACCGTCCAAATAACTGGAAAACCGAATATCTTCCCGTCTCCAGTTTAATCTGACGTCTTCATGAAAGTCATAAATAATCGAGCTGAATTTCGTTGAGTGGTTGTTTCATGTCATTCCGATCCGCCGTTCAAGAGATATGGCAAATATAGCAAGGACGTGTCTGTCTAACATCCAAACGAGTTATGCTCCAAATACGACGTCTGAAAGATCAACCCAGACGAAGGGTTTCCACTCCGATTCAGATTCTGCGTTCTTCATAGAAGTTGTAGATAATTGAGTTGGCTGTCTTCGAAAGTTGGATTCGAGTCATTTAGTTGCGAGGTTCAGGAGTTATGGCTGATTCACTGACGACGTATCCAGGTTTCGGCCGGGTCAATACCCGGTTTGTCCCGGGTTGACCCGGTCCGACCCCATTTACTATAAAAACCATTTTACCTAATTTTTGCCACTTATCCTTTTTTGGTCTAAGAAACCCTTTCCCCTTTTGAGAGAGTTCTTGGATTTGTAAGAAAGGATCTTCTACTTTTTATGCAATTAAGTCTTGTTTTCATTGAATCTTTTCTTCTTATCCTCTTTTCTTGTTGATTATCCAAGATCCATCCATGAATTCTTCTCTTATCAAAATCGATTTAGAGGTGTTCTTCATGGGTCTTGAGTAGTCATTTTAGGATCTTGAGATGGGTTAGATTTAGGGGATTCAAGGCATGATCTAAGGTGTTTAGGATTAGATTATCTATTATCCTTCTTTGTTTAATGTTCTTATTGCTAAATCTAGCTTGAGAGAGTGGATTTAGATCATAGGCATTTCATGCACACCAAGTGTATGATGAAATGCCTTGATCAATTATTCAAAGGATTTATGTTCTTAGCCTATGAGAATAGTTGTCTAAGGCATATTTTTGGTTGATCTAGTTTATATTCTCAATGCATGTTGATTGATAATTCACAAATGAGAGTTTGCTAATGAATTTGATAATTAACATAGTGATTAGTACCTTGAAAGAGGACTAATCAAGATTAGAGATCATTAACCTAGGGATAGATTGTTTGTGTGAATGAATGCCTTGGATCATGCTTTGGTTGCCTAATATCGATTACCCCATCTTAGGATTCGATTTGCTTATTGCTTTTACATCTTGTTTAGTTTCTTATTACTTGTTTTATTTGCTTAATTTGGTTACTTAATTACAAAGCCCACTCGTTTGGCTTAACTTGCTTTAAGTGCCTTGCATTCTTGGTGATTAGGACTATTTCCCAATATTGGATTCGATAACCTCTTACTACATCGGTTAGAGGGTATTGATACCTCCTTGGATTGCAAAATCCTTGTATCAATTTGGCGCCGTTGCCATATTGGGATTTGATTTTGACATTAAGATTTAGGTTCTTAGTGAGATTAAGCATTTTTATTTTCTTTTGGATACTAATCTCTCTCTCAAGCTCTCTCTTGTAGGTACATGAACACAAGGTCTAGAGGCGAAGCAAATCTTGTTGAGCCTAGGGACAACATTCACCTATTGGATCGTGATATTAGAGCAAGAAGAGAGAGGGAACGGCTTGCACACCTTGCTAGGCTTGGTATGGAGCACGTGCAAGAACACCAAGCTCAAGAGCATGGTCAAGAACGTGGCAATGGAAACCACCAAGACCAAAACCCACACGCCCACCATCCACAACCTCACGGCCCCAACCCACACCCACCTGCCCATAATGCTAGAGCTTAAAACATTGTTGGAGCGGGGTATGCGGCAAATGCGCATTTCAACCGCCAAGGGATTCATGCACCACCGGTTGAATGCAATGACTTTGAGGTCAAAGCAAGCTTCATCAACATGGTACAAAGTAACAAGTTTCATGGCCTTGCGGTAGAAGACCCTCTTGATTATTTGGATCACTTTGACCGTATTTGTAGCTCGACAAAGATGAATGGAGTGTCGGAGGATAGCTTCAAGTTAAGGTTGTTTCCTTTTTCTCTTGGAGACAAGGCAAGACAATGGGAAAAGAACCTCCCCCAAGGTTCCATCACCTCTTGGAATCAATGCAAAACCGCCTTCCTTGCCAAGTTCTTCTCCCACTCAAGAACGGCCAAGCTAAGGAGCGAGATATCAAGCTTCACTCAAAGAGCCAATGAGAGCTTTAATGAAGCATGGGAGCGGTTTAGGAGCTATACATCGCAATGCCCTCATCATGGATTTTCGGATGCTTCACTCTTAAGTACTCTATACCGTGGAGCATTGCCCAAGATCCTCATGTTGCTTGACACCGCCTCTAATGGAAGCTTCTTGGGCAAAGAAGTGAATGAAGCGATGGAGTTGGTAGAGAACCTTGCATTGAGTGATGGCACTTATGGTGATAACTATGATCGGTCTACAAGGACCACAAGTGATCATGAGGAGCAAAGGAGAGCCAAAGAGATGAAAGCTCTCAATGACAAGATGGACAAGCTCCTTAATACTTCTCAAAAGATGGTTCACTTTGTTAGTGATTCGGAAGGCACTCATCGAGCACAAGAATATATGGTGGATTTGAGCCACCAAGAAAAAGTGCACTACATTGGAAACAATGGAGGTTATCAAAGGAGTTACAATAACAACTTTGCTCAACAAAGGACCTTCCCCACTCAAAACCAAGGTCAAAGCTTTGTCCCTCAACATCAACCTCAAGGACAACAAGGAGGCTACTCCAACAATGCTTCTTTCATTCCTCAAGCTAAAGGTCACAACTCCATGACTCAAGACCTTGATGTCAAAAATGTTCTTCAACAACTTCTCCAAGGCCAAGCAAGTGGAGTATTGGATATAAGCAAGAAGATGGAGGAAATAAATACCAAGGTAGCTTGCTCATACAATGATCTCCACAAGAAGCTTGAGGCATTGAGTTCCAAAGTGCAAGAAATGGAGACCAATGGAAACAATGGAGACAAAGTACAACAAAGCTCTTCAAATGGGAAAGCAAATGAGTATTGCAATGCCATCTTCTCAAAAGAGCCACGTCCCATTTAAGATCATGAAGCCGCCACTAATGAGATTGAGCTTCTACTCTATGGATCTCAAGCTCTCTTGAAGCTCAATGAGGACATTGAGGAACAAGGTGGGGGAGTGACCCTTGAGAAGAATGAGAACGTGACCTTGGTTGAATACAAAGACTCACCAAGCTCAACTAGGATCGAGCCTAAGTTTCTCCCCAAGCTTGGTAATCTCGGTAAATTCTCTATTGCTTGCTCTCTTGGTGCTTTAGACATTGAGGATGCTTTGTGTGACTCCGGGTCAAGTGTGAATGTGATGTCCAATGAGATGCTCAAAAGTCTAGGGATAAGGACCCTCACCTATCATCCATCACGTATCACCTTTGGAGATGCTTCTTCGAGAAAGCCATTGGGTCTTCTTGAAAACTACCCACTCAAGGTAGGGAATTGCATAGTCCCAACCGACTTTGCGGTCATGGAGATGAGAAAGACCAATAAACTCCCTCTTCTCCTTGGAACACCGTTCCTCCTCACTACCGGTGCTAGCATGAACTTCAAAGAGCAAATAGTAGTTCTCTTGAATGTAGATGATAAGGTCTACTACCCAATGAAGATCTCCTCCAACAAACTTTGTGGCACAATCACTATGGAAGATGATGGATTTTGCATTGAAGAAGCTCATAGATTTGAGCATGTGGGTAGTTGTGAGATGGTTCATGAAGCTTCGCCCCCAAAGATCTATGAAAAGGAAGAGAAACCCCGTGAGAAGACGGTTTTGGGTTATGGTAATGGTAATGAAGCTTATGGAGTTGATGTAGCTTGCTTGGATTCTCCCCCTCCTACCACACATGAGGACATGAGTGAGATTAAAAGGAAGCAAGAGAAAGGTGAAGGCACTAAGGCCAAAATGAAGAAACAAGACAAGCATCACTCTCTTGTCTTTGCTAAGAATGGTCCAAGCAAGCTCAAAGGGTTTAGGCCCGAGCCTTCCATGATGACTCTCACTCCATGAAAGCACAAAGTTGGAGTGATTGAGTACAATATCAAGTGCAAAGGCCGAACCAAGCCCTTTGCCTCGTTCAAAGCAACTCTCACTCCCGAGCTCAAAGAACAAGGTGAAGCCGGTCTTCAAGAGGTCATGAACAAGGTCCTCCAACTTAAGCTCAAATATCTACCATGGACTGCTCACACTCCTCTCCCACCCGCCTAAAAGGGTAACCAAAGTCAAACTTAGTAACTTTAAACAAATTGCTCTTGGGAGACACCCCAAGCTTATCATTGTACATACTTTCGTTTCTATGTCTTTTATGTTTTCTTGTTCTTTTTGATGGGTTTGCTTAGTGTGAATAGGTTCTTGATGGTCTAATGGTCATGAACTTAAGGACAAAGGTGTGAAGGATTGAGGTGATCACTCTCGTTCCCTCCATTCATTTCCAAGGTAATACTCCAAACTTTGTAAATAGCATTTGGAATCATATCTTCTTTCTTTCTTTCATGCATTGTTTAGCTCTCTCTTAAGCTTCTATTACACAAGGGACTGTGTAATTTAAGTTTGGGGGAGGGTTTGTGTGTTATCTAACTTTGTTTTTAGTGATCTTATTTTGCCTTTTGCATCTTGAGTCTCATGCATATCATGCATTTTCAATAAATTTGATTTTTTTTGAATAATGTGCATTCCATATAGGATTGAGTCTAGATGCATATCATTTTAGGTAGATTTGCATGAGCATTAGGAGCAATGATAGAATCATCCTTGTAAGTATCATTTTTAGAGCTTGATTCAATGTCCTCGTTGCTTGTTGTATGATGCTTTTGATCTCGTGTTGAAATCAAGGATGAACCATATTTTGATATTGCGATCCATTACTAGGGTCTTAGCTAAAGCAAGTTTTGATTTGATTTCAATCCTACCTAAGTGAAAACCATAATTTTGACATTGAAATTATCATACTTGTGCATTGCATAGTGAATTCATGGTTACCATATACATCATTGGACTCTCTTATCCTTTTCACCACTCTTTGCTAGTCCAAGTAGCCGATTCCCATCATTGGAACGGTTTACCATACCTTTAACCTACCCTCCTTTCAAGCCAAATTCTTTAGTGTGCGTATGTGAGGCCTATTTTTCGAGTAAGCTTGGCAAAAAGTGTTGAGTTTAGGGCGACAAGGATAGGTTTGCATGTAGATCTAACCGAACATCAAAGGCTAGACTAGGCTAGGCTTGTGTGAAAGGGAAATTTTGGGCTTGATTGTGAACGAAGTGATGTGACTAATGGGATGGTGGATAAGAAGGAAGTGAGTTCAAGAGAAGGAAGTGAGTTCAAGAGAAGGAAGTGAAGGTGAAAGGGGAATGCAATATTGTGATGTGGTTAGTGCAAGTTATCAAGAATAGCTCTTAGTAATAGTTATAGCCTCATAGAAACAAAGGAAAAAGCCAAAAATTGGCTAAAGCATCATTTGGTAAATGATGAGGCAAGGCAAAGAAAAAGAAAGAAACAAGAGCTAAAGAAACAAAAAAAAGAAACACGAGACCACAAGATTCAATGAAGAAGAAGAAATTCCCCAAGTGAGAAAGGATGAAGTGGAAGAAGGAGTTCAAGTATGGGGCATGAAGGCAAAAAGGCCAAGTGAGAAAATGGTAGCTTAGGATGAGGACTTCATGGGTAGATATGCTAGGATTAGAGACGATTTGGGCATTGGGTAGATGTAAGTTTATCCTTGTATGCATAAATTGCCTTTACTCTTGGCATTTTGCTAAAACTTGCTCATTCATTGAGAGATCCCTTGCATTGATGAAACCCCATACATTTGAGATCATCTTAGTCTCAAGACCTTTACCCTAGCCAAATGAATTCACTTGCCTTGCATGAGCATGATTCACTTGAAACAAATAATGAATGTTAAAGGATTGGATGACATGAATACTTGTATAGGTTGAGGCTTGAATTTGATTCGTATAGGGAAGGATATGGCTAGCTCTTTTTGAGTAGACTTGTTTGATCGCATCTTAGAGCTAGTAACTTGGACATTGAGTTGAATTCTTTTTACGGCACTTTTGGATTTGAGCTCCCATTTTTAGTCTTCTCCCTTTCTTTATTCTTCTTTGCTTGAGGACAAGCAAATGTTTAAGTTTGGGGGAATTGATATTCATGCATTTTACATGTTTAAGCATATATTTTACTTAAGAGTTTTGTGCCATTTGCATGCATAATCACGGTTGTGTCTTGCATTTAGGTCTCATTTAGAGTTTAGGACATTTGCATTAGGTCCTAGTGAGTTCTTGTATTCATTTGAAGTGTTTTTAGGTGTTTTGGAGACATTTGGGATGATTGGAGTGGTTGAGCATCAAGAGAAGGAAGAGCTCATCCGACACGCCGGAAAGATGTGGCTGGACGGAAACCTTCCGATCTGAATCAGGTTCAATGATCTTCATAGAAGTCAAGTCATTCGGACATGCGGTTTGAGAGATATGGCTGATTTACCAGAGATAGGTCCTCAATACCGAGGTCACTGGTCGGTGCAACTGCTCGGTGTGGAAACAGAGGGAAAATTCCCTTAGTGCCGATGTACAATACCGATTTGTGACATCGGTATTGAAGGGTCTTCACTCCGAATTAGCCTCAGTGGTCTTTATAAAAGTTGTAGAGGAGTGAATCCTCTTTACACAGAAGTTTGAATCAGGTTATTTGGACGTATAGATAGGGAGATAATACGGATTTACTGAAGGTATATCCGTCTGGCCGAGAGAAGATGAAACCGTCCAAATAACCGGAAAACCGAAGACCTTACCCTGCCCAGTTTAATCTGACGTCTTCATGAAAGTCATAGACAATCGAGCTGACTTTCGTTGAGTGGTTGTTTCATGTCATTCCGATCCGCCGTTCAAGAGATATGGCAAATATAGCAAGGACGTGTCTGTCTGACATCCAAACGAGTTATGCTCCAAATACGACGTCTGAAAGATCAACCCAGACAAAGGGTTTCCACTCCGATTCAGATTCTGCGTTCTTCATAGAAGTTGTAGATAATTGAGTTGGCTGTCTTCGAAAGTTGGATTCGAGTCATTTGGTTGCGAGGTTCAGGAGTTATGGCTGATTCACTGACGACGTATCCAGGTTTCGGCCGGGTCAATACCCGGTTTGTCCCGGGTTGACCCGGTCCGACCCCATTTACTATAAAAACCATTTTACCTAATTTTTGCCACTTATCCTTTTTTGGTCTAAGAAACCCTTTCCCCTTTTGAGAGAGTTCTTGGATTTGTAAGAAATGATCTTCTACTTTTTATGCAATTAAGTCTTGTTTTCATTGAATCTCTTCTTCTTATCCTCTTTTCTTGTTGATTATCCAAGATCCATCCATGAATTCTTCTCTTATCAAAATCGATTTAGAGGTGTTCTTCATGGGTCTTGAGTAGTCATTTTAGGATCTTGAGATGGGTTAGATTTAGGGGATTCAAGGCATGATCTAAGGTGTTTAGGATTAGATTATCTATTATCATTCTTTGTTTAATGTTCTTATTGCTAAATCTAGCTTGAGAGAGTGGATTTAGATCATAGGCATTTCATGCACATCAAGTGTATGATGAAATGCCTTGATCAATTATTCAAAGGATTTATGTTCTTAGCCTATGAGAATAGTTGTCTAAGGCATATTTTTGGTTGATCTAGTTTATATTCTCAATGCATGTTGATTGATAATTCACAAATGAGAGTTTGCTAATGAATTTGATAATTAACATAGTGATTAGTACCTTGAAAGAGGATTAATCAAGATTAGAGATCATTAACCTAGGGATAGCTTGTTTGTGTGAATGAATGCCTTGGATCATGCTTTGGTTGCCTGATATCGATTACCCTATCTTAGGATTCGATTTGCTTATTGAATTACACCTTGTTTAGTTGTTTATTCGCTTTAAATTAGTTACTTAATCACAAGACACTCGTTTAGCTTAACTTGCTTTAAGTGCCTTGCATTCTTGGTGATTAGGACTATTTCCCAATATTGGATTCGATAACCTCTTACTACATCGGTTAGGGTCCAAGATCGTGGTGCTTAATGCATGAATGGGTTGAGCTACAACACGACACACTCCTTTCCAATCCAAAGGTATGATCCAAACTCCATTTCCATAATCTTTTTACGTTCTCCTTGACTTTTGTTGCACATAGACGGTGCAATTCCAGTTTGGGGGAGGCGTTTTTATCATTTGACATTGTGTTTTGTGATTTTTTTTTTTTTTTTTGCATACTTGAGTCTCATGCATACATATAAGTGCATAAAAAACCCATAAAAATTGGAAAATTTTGAAAATTTGAAACACAAAAAGAAAGCATTTAGTTGCATTTTACATATTTAAGAATTAGTCTAGATGCATATAGCTTTGCATTCACTTGCATTGGGAGGATTGTCCATGTAGAATATAAACTTAAGAGCTTGAATGAATGCCCTCGTTAGGAGTTCTTTGATGCATTTGAGCGATCATGAAGTTAAGGATGATCCATGCTTTGATCTTGCGGTTTGAATGGTTTTGTCTTGGTTGAAACATGCTTTGAATTGAATCTAACTCTTTCTACATGAACTCTAATATTGACTTGAGATTATCATGCTTGTACATTGAAAAGTTGAACTCATGGATGTCAAATACATATTTGAGCTATCGTACCCCTTTTTACCACTCTCTTGTTAGCTCAAATAGTCGATTCCTATCTTTGGAACGGTTAACCACACCCTTAACTAAGCCTTTTCTTCAAGCCTTCATATCTTGTGTGTGTCGTGAGGCCTAATTTTGAATGAACTTAGCAAGAAGTGTTGAGTTTAGAACGACAAGGAGATGATAGATAGGTTGGTGGTTTGGGTGTTGATGGAAAGAAAAAGAAAATGTGGAGAAAGGAAAAGATTGGAAAAAAGAATAGGGGATAACAAAAAAAAATTGGATCACACTACTTCCTTTTGATCTAAAGCAGCAAGAGTAAATTTACGATCATTTGTGCAGCCATTGTGGGAAATTTCTCGATCATATTACCATGGTCTCCCAAGCAGAATATGCTCAGCTTGCATCGGTGCAACATCACACTGGATCTGGTCCTTGTATTGACCGATTGAAAATGGCACTACGACTTGCTCGGTTACTTGTAGTTCCTTTTTGTCATTCAGTCAATGGAGTTTATATGGCCTCGAGTGGTTGTTTGTGGCAAGACCTAGCTTCTCAACAAGAGTAATACTTGCAATATTAGCACATGAACCATTATCAATTATTAAATGACATACCTTGTCTTTAATCGTGCATCGAGAGTGGAACAAGTTGTCTCTTTGCTCGGGTACTTCTAAGGATTTTTGTGAAGACAAGACTCGTTGAATCACCAAGAGCTCGCCTTCATCAGCATGTATGCTCATGCCATCTTCGAAATCAGTAGGTGTGACCTCGTCTTGAGAGTCATATCCATCGGGTGTGATCACCATGACCCTCTTATTTGGGGCAATCTCTCGCCATATAATCCCTGCCTTGACATTTAAAACATATTAGGTCTTGTGATCTTGTTGAAGTGTTGGACTTACCTTGATCAACACGGTAGTCACTTGATTTGAATAGTGAGTCGACCACTACTGATTTTCCCTTGTCTACGGTGGGCATGGGCGTTTGTTGTTGTTGTTGTTGTGGAGGTTGGCCCTAACTCATGCTACTGGATTTGGCTCTTGTTGTCGTCTTTTTCTTGATTTGTTGCTCACGTTGTATGGATAAGTGTAGGAGCTCGGACAGTGAGTGATAAGGTTAGGTCTCCACCTTCCTTTGTATACGGTCTTGTAGACCTTCTACAAATTGGGACATGAGAGACTCCTCGGTTTCATCCAACTCAAGGCGGCTTCTCAAGAGATCAAACTCTTCGTAATACTCCTCCACCGTTTTTGGCTCTGAAATAAAGCACGAAACGTTTTCAGCTAGTCGCGATGGTAATGAGGAGGCACATACCTTCGATGAAGCTCAAACTTCGTGTCTGCCCATCGTATGATCTGCGGATATCTCAGCGTTCTATTCTCGGCTACTTCACGATCCCACCATGCTAGAGCATGATTCGTGAGGCTTGCGGTGACTAAAGAAATTTTCTTTGGCTTGGTGTAACCGTAATAGTCAAAGAGGTGCTCCATTCGTCTCTACCATTCCAAGTAGGCTGCTGGGTCTATTTTTCCGGCAAAGACAAACTGAATTCTTATTTCTTAAAAGCGTGGATTGAAATGAAAGATACAAAGAGCTTATATAGAGCTCATGCTAAGACAAGACCAAACGGTCATAAAATTTAAATGGAAACAAATAAAATCAAAGCAATCACAATCTGGTCGCCATTGATTGAGTTTCTAGCCGTTGGGCATTGATGGAGTTGCGGCTCGTGTGATGAGAACGAGAGTCTCCTTAGGTTTTCGTGATGTATTGGACGTCTAGGATCTTCTAAGAATCATGGAGGGTCGATATCAGTTGGAGAAGACAAGCTTTGATCATCTCCACTCAATGAAACTCGCGCATTGCCATTTATGGAAGGCCGCTTAAGTTGAAGGACAAAACGACACATCTCTATGTTTGGACATGTCTTGGCGTGTTTTGGTGGTCTTGAGTCCATGTTAGCTTCAATAGACTTCAATAAAAATAAGGACGAGTCGCTGGTGTGAAAAAACTTGCATTTTCCTTACTTGGACTCAAATCGACCCGCGAGAGAGATTTGAGTGTCTTGGATGGTTCCGGAGCGATCCAAGTCGGATCTTCAGCTGGTGTACTCCATAAGAGGCTCCAGTAGGTGAGTTGGGTCGCAAATAGATCAGGCTTTGGCGGTGTTGGGATAAAACACATCGTTTCTGGTCCATACTCCTTCTCGGGTGGGCCTTAGAGCCTTGCAAGGGCAACTCCTGATTTTGGTCGGGCTAAGGGTAAAGTAGCTCTGCCAAAATCTTTTTCATGGCGGGCTGGATGATGAAACTAATCTCCCTCAGTTGGTTTGAGGTCTGGTTCCTCAAGTTCAGCTTCGGTAGGGCTCTTCTTGGCTACATGCATGTGGGGCGTCTCGGGTATCTTGCAATCTAGGTCGAGTCAAGGGTGTTTTGGCTCGACCAAAGTTTTCATTGGGTTTGGTTGGTTGGTGAAAGTGTCTTGCCTCAGGTGGTTTGCGGCATGGTGTCGTCGTTACTTCTCTAGTAAGAATCTCCTTTGGTAAGGTGGTTCAAAAATCGTCGTCTTTGTATTTCTTGAATTTGGACTGAGGGATTCAACCAAAGTGTTTGTTAAGGTCACTTTGTCAATGGAAATATAATTTTTCACTGGCTTGGTTGCTTTTAACCTCTACAATGCACCGGTCGGCTTCGGATGGGTCAGATTGGTCTCCTCCAAGCTTTGGGGTTATCTTTGGTGGGTTTGCTAGCTTGATGTCCACATCACAGAGACCTCACAATTCTTAAGTATAAATCCAAGCAATGTCGGTTTACATTCTGAACGCCTCATCAACTCTAGGTTCAGGACTCACAAACAGGACTCAACCTGTAATAATGGAATCTCGACATCACGCTCATATCAATCAATTCACCAGGTTTTAGGGTTCCTCAGTTCTTTAGTCAATATTCTGGAGACTTGTGCAACAAGCAACAAACAATAATCGTAATAAAACCCTAGAAACAAATCTAAGTAATACCTAATAGCAGATATAGGATATATTAATATGGTTGCATATATATATATATATATATATATATATATATATATATATATATATATATAATAGTCAAATTAGCAAACAACATGAAACAACAATTGAATCAGATAGCTCGCATAGTGGAAAGCTAGGTTTAAGAAAAGACTTAATCAAAACCAATAAAACGAGTTCTGAAAGAAAATGAGGGGCAACAAGTCCTCACATTGGCACATATGGAGGAGACGAAAAAGAGGGAAGCTCATCATTGGAATCCATGGAAGAGCTCGACGAAGGAGAAGGCGGCGGGAAGGACATCTTGCGGCTAGGGTTTCGCGGCAATGAGAAAGAAATTCATGGCGGAGGATGAGAGAGAGGAAGACGGCCGCGAGAGAGAGAGATGAGAGAAATATTTATGGAAAAGAGAGAATGAGATGGGTATTTATAGGAAAAATATTCTCTCAAAAAGAAAAGGAAAATAAAAGGAAACATAAGATTCAAACTTATCAAAAATAGAAATATAATATTTTAGAGGAGAATAAAATAAAAGGATATATTTAGTTTCTGATATATTCCGGAAAGATCTAGAAATCAACTTCAACCGGAAATTTAATATACCGATCTCGAGAACAGAAGATCGGGATATCTCATCTCTCTCTCTCTCCCCCTTATTCAGAATTCGTCCCGAATTCAAGGGAAGAAAGTTGGGGAAGGAAATGAAAAGCTTACGACCAAAATGAAAGGAAAATTCTGAACACCGGAATGAGTCGACGCCAAAACTAAAGATACCAAAGTCGGGACGCCAATGCTGAGACTCAAAGTCCGAGACACCAAAATTAAATGCCAAAGTTGAGTCGCCAATTCAAGTGAGGTTGGGGGTTATGAGCGTAGAGTAGCAGTAGACAGAAGCGTGGAAGAGTGAGAGTTCAAGGAACATTGCCAAAAAATATGTTTAATTTAAAACCAAAACACATTTTATTACTGAAGAAAGAGAAGTAAACATTATTCGAAAAGATAAACCAAAATGAATTTAAAAAAAATCCTAAATGCAACATGAGTTGAAAATAACAAAGTTCTATTCCTATGGAAATATTTTCTCCTAATCGTCCTCAGAAGCTTCTGACGGGTCGGTCTCCACATCACTGTCGGACGAAACGAGATGAGATACTTGACTGAGCAATTCCTCTGCTAGACGGGCATTCCGTAAAACGATGTTCACACAGTCACCACGATGAAGTCCCATTTCAAAAAGTCCCAGTCCTAGTGGTATTCCTGCAGCGTTTGGTCTCTTTGCCTCGCCTGGCCTAGCCCCCAGCTAACGCTGGATGGAGTTACGTCTGGCGTTTTAGGATCTGACGAGCTTCGTTAACGCTTGTGTGGCCTTCCCTCTCGAACCATTGGCTGTGTAGAAAAGGTTGGAACCCACTCAAACACACAAGATGGTTTATATGCAACCATGGGTCGTTGACTCGAAATTGGCGTTGCCTTACGGTATGGTGATCCCGAAAAAAACTGAGCTAGTTAGGTCTGGACCATACTTAGTTGGCCAATGTCTTTCGACAACCCTTACTTAGCCATATATCCAGGGGCGGGACTTAATGCTGATCTTAGAAGGACAAGTAACCCTCTTACGAGTAGTTTTCCGCGTTAAAGGCCTTGGTCTCTAGCTACAGCAAAGAAATAGATAAGAAGAACTATCAGATCGGACGTCCATATATTGTTGTTGTGTTGGGTTTGAAAACGTTTTGCAAAACTTCCACGAAAACTATTTCGCAAACTCAACGAAAACTTAGGAGCAATCCTCTAGGTCGAAACCGGAGTGATCTAATCATGGGCTCTAATACCAAGCTGTAACACCCCTATCCCAGGCCTCCGAGGAAACTGGGGAACTCGGGCAAGTTAGGGCGGCGGACTAACCCCTTTCAGTTTAGTCGCCCGTTTTGGTCCCTTGATGATCACACATGATCGCCAAGAAAACCCCCAGGTCACAACAAGCAATATAAGACATTTCCAACCATCGCTAACATGTGTGCATAACAAAGGGAAGAGGAGGGGTGACTAATTGGGATTACTTAGTGAGGATGAGCCTGGTGGAGACTCATAATTCACTTCCAAACATTATGCGAATTACATCATTAAAGTCTATTCCTAAAAAAAAGCACAAGCAGGTGGAATCCACACAAAATATTAGTGCATCATTTATCAATTATTAGTGCCTCATTTATCAACAATACCCGAAGGTAATCTATGTCTTGAAGACACTTCACCAATACATTCACTTGTAGCACCCAACTCTGCTAATCCGAAGAAAGGAGTCGGCTTGCCTAAACAAAATGTGTCACACATACTATTCATGACAGCTCGCCAAAACCTTCCTCGGCGATGAGATTTGACATGCACTCCAAGTCCAGCCCCAAACAAACAATATATGTACCACATCCGTTCCTCTCGACAATACACTTCACAATTCTAAAGTATAAATCCTAGCAATGTCGGTTTACATCTTAAACGCCTCATCAACTCTAGGTTGAGGACTTACACACATGGCTCAACCAAGTTGTAACAATGAAATCTCGATATCACACTCATATTCAGGAGACTTGTGAAACAAGCAACAAACAATAATCGTAATAAAACCCTAGAAACAAATCTAAGCAATACCTGATAACAAATGTATAAGATATTAATATGGTTGCATATATATAATATAGTCAATTAGCAAACAATGAGAAAAACCAAACGAATCATATAGTTCGCTTAGTGGAAAACTAGGTTTAAGAAAAGACTTAATCAAAAACAATAAAACGAATTCTAAAAGAATGTGGGGGGGCAACGATTTCTCACCTTGACACAGATGGAGGAGGAAAGGAGGTAAGCTCATCATCGGAATCCATGGAAGAGCTCGTCGAAGGATCGAGGCGGCGGGAAGGACATCTCGTGGCTAGTGTTTTGCGGCAAGGAGAGAGAAAGTTGCAGCATAAGAGGAGAGAGAAGAAAATGGTCGAGAGAGAGAGACAGAGATGAGAGAAAATTTAGGGTTTTTGGAAAAGAGAGAATGAGATGGATATTTATAGGAAAATTATTCTCTCGAAAAGAAAAGGAAAATAAAAGAAAAATGAAGATTTGAGATTATCTCAAATGGAAATATAATATGTTAGATGAGAATAAAATAAAAGGAGATATTTAGTTTCTGGAATATTTCGGAAGGATTTAGAAATCAACTTAAACCATAAATTTAATACATCGATCTGGAGAACCGAAGATCGGGATATCTCATCTACATTGATCATGAAATCAATTTTTTCGAAGCACAATGAGGTATTGCATTCCAGGTTTGGCTTTGGCTATTTGAGGAAGCATTTCTTGCCTTTTCTTTTTCACAAGCTCATATGTTTTCTCCATCACATCTTGCCCAAATTGTGAAGCTACAAATCCTCAAATTGTGACCTTTAACGTCACCGTTAAATACTTTGGGTATAACGGATACTCCCTGTTCGCATGGCTAATGTTGTCGAATACCTCAGTCGTGAAACATCTGTTATCCTCGATGATTCGCGTCAACTCATCTGCGTGTGCAATATAGATAGGCAATTTGAAAATGTCCAGCTTTTCTTGATCAATGAGACCCTTTTGATTAGAAGATAAGTTCTCATATGTTAGTATTGATTAGTACTAAATATTATGATTAACATAGCTTATTAAAATTGTGTTTATGATTATACTTGTTTAGCGATTTCATAAAGAAAAGATTCAATGAAATCTATCATCATTCCATTGACGGTTTCAGACATTTGGACTCCATTTGGTAGACATGATCCAAGAAGCAATAGCAATCCACCAGACACGAGCTCTTGAGCTCTCACGTTCAATAAACTCCCCACATCGATTTTGTATTGATTAAGATACAAATTCGCTACCTTTTTTTAGAATCCGGTGCAATGTATGTCCTTGTTCCCCACCGGAGAATTGCGGTTTTTAATCCCTTTGGGAATCTTATATACGAAATGGAGTGAGTAAGAAGAAACTCCCACATGGAAACTGTTCTTAGGAAGAACGCGACCAAAGAAAGAACCCGAAACTCTAGTTGCGAAATATTTTATAGCCAGAGGATGTGTCATGAAAAGAGTGTTGAAATTACTGTTTGAAGAATCATTGAAGAAAACTTGGAAGTCAATGTCTTTTTGATACTTGTATTCCACGACATATATTATGGTTTGTACAGCGGCGAGAGTGTTATGTCATGTGGAACAACCGAAATCTGCTATGTTAATTTGACTTGAAGTGATCTCGATGTCGAGCTTGGTGGAGATGGCTGATAAGATATATAAAGAATTTGAATCTCTCCTTTTAATTATGCTATATTAACTTATGTATATTGTATTTCCTTCTCTGTACATTCATTTTATGTGTATATAAGCAGAGCTCCCTCACTCAATAATATTCATCAATTTCATATACTTAATATGGTATCAAAGCAATCTTAGGGTTTTTTTTAACCTAGTGCTTCTTTTTTTTGTCGCCTCTTCTTCTCTCGTCTTCTTCTTCTTCAATTTTCTGCTTTTCTGTTTCGTATTTCTCCTTCTTATAACTATGGCTTCTGATTCTACAGCAGAACGAACCTCTGTGTTCAATACCCAAGATCCACAAAGTACTATACTCTATGTGAACATGTCTAATATCACGAAACTCACGAACATGAACTATCTGATGTGGGGGGGGGGTGGTCAAGTTCATGCCTTACTCGAAGGACATGAGCTCCAACAGTTCATTGATGCCACCAACAGTGCTCCGCCTTCAACAATCACAATCGACGGTGTCTCTGTGCCAAATCCAACGTACGCTCCTTGGCGACGGCAATATCGTCTTCTATACTCTGCTCTTATTGGTGCGATTTCCCTTAATGTTCAATTGGTGCTTTCTAGTGCCACCACTGCCAAAGAATTATGGGATATTCTTGCCAAGACCTTTGGAAATCTAACTCCGGTACCAAATCAGAACCTACGTCAAAGGTACCAAGACCATTAGTGAGTATCTCTGCACCATTAAAGCCAAATAAGATGAGCTTGTTCTTCTCGGCAAACCCATGGATCAGGAGGATCTCACATAAGATATCCTTACTGAGCTTAGTGAAGAATATAAGCCTGAGATTGATCTTGTATGGACGAGACCATCCGATTTCGTTCACCGAGCTTCACGAACAAATGTTAAACCGTAAGGCGATGATTTTGTGCACCGAATCTTCTGTTGTTATTTCGATTGTGGCAAATGCTACAGATACTCGTTCTCATCAACAAGAAATGTTCATCCGCAATCATAATCAATGCCAGAATCAGTACAATAATCAAAGCAATCCTAAACATAGAAATCATAATCGCTTCTCCAAGCCTTATTTGGGTCGTTGTCAAGCTTGTGGAGTTCAAGGGCATAATGCCAAATACTGCCCTGAGTATAGGATTGTCAAAGGAACTGCCAATACGCAGCAATGGTCGTCTCCACATTCAATGCAACAGTCGTGGCACACAACACCAAATCCACAGAACTGGCAGCCTCGTGCCAATCTCGCAAAGATGTCCGACCCGTCTACGTAGCTTATCGACTATGGCGCTTCCCATCACAAGACTTTAGACCTAGCAAATATTTCTCTCCACTATCCATACATTGGAGGAGACGATGTTCTCCTTGGTGATGGTTCTGGCCTCACTATATCTCACACCGGCTCTTCTTCTCTTCCCTCCTATTCCAGACCTTTTTTTTCTTATAATGTTTTATGTGTTCCTTCTCTTGGTAAGAATTTGATTTCTGTTTTTCAATTATGAAAAACTAACAGTGTTGCGGTTACGTTTACTCCCACATACTTCTAGTTACGAGATTTACAAACGGGGGCTCCTCGGCTGGAAGACAAGCCTAAAGATGGCACCTATGAATGGCCAAAAATCACTTCTTCCAAACCTCCTTCACTTGCTTTTGCTTTTGTTGTTAAAACTACTATGTCGGATTGGCACTCACGTTTGGGTCATCCGACTTTATCTATTCTTCAAAAATTTGTTTCTCATTTTGATTTACCTATTTCTTCAAATGTTTTGCTGGCTCAGCCATGCACCACGTGTTTTATTAATAAAATGCACAAGTTGGCTTTCTCTAATTCTACTTTAAAATCTTCTTATCCTCTCGATGTTGTTTTCTCGGATGTTTGGACATCACCGTTGCTATCAATTGATGGTTTTAAATACTACGTGACTTTTCTCGATCATTTTACTAGATATACTTGGCTTTATCCATTAAAAAAAAGTCACAAGTTTATGATGTTCTTACAAAATTTAAAGTGTTGGTCGAAAATCAATTTCGATACAAGCTTCGAACTCTTTACACCGATAATGGCGGAGAATACATTGGCCTCGCTGCCTTTCTCGCCACTCAAAGCATTTCTTATATGAAAAGTCCTCCTCATACGCCTGAGCATAACGACATTGCCGAACGAAAACATCGACATATTGTCGAAACAAGTCTTGCCCTTACGTTTCATGCCTCTATGCCAAAAACGTATTGGACTTATGCATTTAATACGGCTGTGTATCTTATTAATCGAATGCCTTCACCGCTTCTTTATTTTAAAAATCATTTTCAAAATGTACATGCCCATTCACCAAATTTTCAAAAACTACGTATTTTTGGGTGTTTATGCTTCCCTTGGCTACCTCCTCATGCATCACATAAGTTAGATGCGCGATCGACACCATGTATATTTCTTGGATATTCCATAACTAAGAGCACCTACTTTTGTCTTGATCGCGCAACCTCTCGAGTTTATGCATCTTGACATGTAGTATTTCATGAATCCGTTTTCCATTTGCAACTCCTACTCACCATATTAATGAGCTTGAATCTACAGATTTAGAGCTTCCTGTCTATCCTCTTCTTTATGTTGTGCAGCCTGCAGGCAGGTCCGTCTCAATATTATTAGGGCCCTAGGGCCAAAAAAAATTTTTGGACCCTTATTTTTTTATTTTTTTAAGTGTTATACTAAATTTAAAAAAAAAAAATTGTGTAATATTTTTGTAGAATTGTTTTATAAAAATACATATAAAATAATTTTATGGGTATTTTTTGATCTAAATTTTATTATTTTATATATTTTCTAATAAAAAAATCGGGACCCTTAATTATTAGGACACACGGTTAGGCCCTGGGGAGGTCGCACCCCTTGTCCCCTGTTTTAAGCCAGGCCTGCCTGCAGGTGGTTCTTCAACCCTTACACCGTCCATTATAGTTCCTTTGACAACACAACCAGATGTCTGATATGCTCAATTTAATACCCTAACAGTACTAAAGCAGTAGTCGTAGTATGGCTAGGGGTCGAACACAAGGACTCACAGAAATCACACAATAAATTATATAGAATCAAGCTAAGCTAAGCAATTCAGTTTAAACAGAAAACAGAAAGTAGTAAACGAGTTGTATTCGATGGGAAAAAGATAGGTTCAGGGATATTTCTCAGGAAATCAATGAATGCAAATAAACTAACTAATCAGGGTTCAGGTTAAGCACGGTTCTTGAACTCAAATCACCTAAGTATAATCAACCAACTGTCGTTGCGAAGACTATCTAAATCTAAACTTGAGAATCCCAAATTTCTTTGCAAATCTTTAAGAATAAATCAGCCTTAATTTCAAGTTTGATATGTTCACAAATCAATTAAACCAAATCTTTTTGCGAATAATCAATTTGCTCACCCTAAGTTCTATCAGGTAATTAATCGCACTGTCGTGCCTAATCAATTATCCTAAGATCTAAGTTCTAGGTGATCAATCTAGAATTAGCTTTGAAAACAACCTAAGGCGAAGAACTAATTCAGATTATGAACCCTAAATAACTAATCAACCTAGCATTCAAAGAAATCATTTATGAGAATCCCCAAACCTAACAAGAGATCTACTCAGACATGGAAATTGAATCAATAGACATGTTTGAATAAATACTCTATACAAAATCAGAAAGAGAAACAAAGGTTTTGAGATCTGATCTCGGACGAAGGGAAATCAGACTTGTCTCTCTCACTAAAATCTCTCTTAAACTAAAGCAAAATAAAGTATAGCCTAAACATGTGGCTGTAAAATCCTATTTATAACCTAAAACACGAGTTGGGGTCTTCTTATAATTATTAAAGACTTCTGGGCACTTTTGCAATTCTTCAAGTCTTGGAAAACTCGCGGGTCGTGTCTTGCTGCGATGAGTATCGATCGATACCAGGGGGTATCGATCGATACCAGGGGGTATCGATCGATGCTTGTCGTGAAATCAGGTACTCAACAACACGACTTCGGCTTCTGCTCCAAACTACTCCAGAAAGCTCCAATAACTCCAATTAGGCTCCAAACGTGCTAGAACCTGTAAAAGACTCTAAAAGACTACAAAACACTAGAAAGACTCTATAAAAAGGACTTATATCATGGCTTAAATAGGGTAAAAACCATGATATATCAACTCCCCCAGACCTAGCCTTTTGCTTTCCCTCAAGCAAATAGAAGACTAAACCAGAGAAAGAGGTTTGAAAACGCGGAGACTCACCTGTTCATGAACCATCGAAATGACCCTCTTTCCAAGTACCCAAATGTCACCTAATCAGCTTTTGATCTAACCACCATGTACTTCTCCGTAGACATTCGCAGCTTTTCCAGACTCCACACATTATCCCACAGCATTGTTCAAATAAAACCTTCATCACCAGTTTCATCACTGCAGCCAATGTTCAAGAACCTTCTAGATTCTTTACCAGACAATATCATGACAAGGAACCACCTTTTTCACACTTTTTGTATCAATTTCTCTCCCCCAGACTTATTTCTTATTATGTTCTTTCTTTTCTTTTTCTTTTCAGCTTTGCATATACACCTTAAGGTATGAGACTGATATACTCATATATTGCATTGTTTTAGCACGCATTTCATATAGGTTTAAGATCATTCGCATGCATAATCATGGTTTTATCTTGCATTTAGGTCTCATTTAGAGTTTAGGACATTTGCGTTAGGTCCTAGTAAGTTATTGCATGCATTTGGAGTGTTTTTAGGTGTTTATCGAGAAGCAGGCCAAACACCCAGTATCGATCGATACCCCTCGGTATCGATCGATACCCAAGCTTCAGGGGATTACACCGATGCCTTTGCTCGGTGTTACAGCTCGATACCAGCACAGGGAGAACCCGGGGAAACAAGGCCTTAGCACGGAGCAAAGATACCGAGGTGTGTCCTCGGTATCCAAACACCCAGTATCGATCGATACCCCTCGGTATCGATCGATACCCAAGCTTCATATGCCAGACATCGATGCCACTGCTCGACACCACGGGTCGGTATTGGTCCCGGGGGAATTGGCCCCTAATCCGGAGCAGTAATACCGAGGTGTGTCCTCGGTATCCCTTGAAGAACAGGCACGACACCATAGGTATCGATCGATACCGAGGGTATCGATCGATACCAAACCCAATTTTACCCATTTTAACCGGGTCGGTACCCGGTTTGTCCCGGGTCGACCCGGTTCGCCCAGTTTCATTTATATACTCAAAAACCCTAATTTTAAGGGTAAGCTTTCTTTTCCCTAGAGTGGGGTTTATCCCCAAACTCTTTTATGATTTTGAGAGGGATTTCCCTTGTTCTTCATACAAATGCCACTCTATGAGAAGGATTCTTCACCTCTATCTTTATAATTAATGCATCTTCTTTACCTTTATTTGTTCTTCTTTATTTGTTCTTCTTATTTAGGCCTTAGGCCCTTTTTGTTGGATCTTAGATTTAGGTTGATTTTGATGGCTTGATGATTGATTATTGATGCTCATGTTCTTAATCCTTGCATTCCTTTCTTGTCTAGTGTTCCCAATGCTAGATCTAGCTTGAAAGAGTAGGTCTAGATCATAAGGCATTTCATGAACACCAAGTGTTTGATGAAATGCCAAGACCAAATTATTCAAGAGATTTATGTTCCTAGCCTAAGAGATTAGTTGTCTAGGGTGTATTTTGGTTGATCTAGTTCATATTCTTAATGCTTGCTAATCATTGATCCACAAATGAGAGTTTGCTAATGGATTGAGTGATTAGCATAGTGATTAGTTGCTTGAAAGAGAATTAGTCAAGATTAGTGATCATAACCTAAGGATTAGCATTGATTGAGTGTGTTAGCATCATTAGTTAGTTGTCTTGATGATTATTAGATGATGATTTAGGTTGATCCTTGTTAGATCCTTCACTTAGGTCGGTTCTCAATGCTAGTTTTGGATTGATAAACCATAGTTTAGGACTACACCTAGATTAGGTAGCTCTAGTTGGCGTGACAAACCAATCTAGAGCTACACCTTAGGATTTATGGTCTCATCCCATGCATTAGGGGGAGATTCGAGTAAACGGTGTTAGTGCTAGATTAGGTTTATCCATTCGAGTCTAGAACTTAGGCATTTCACTCCTAACCGGAGTTTAAATGAAATGCTTGAACAAGAACCTTTTGTGAGCTTTTCATGCCTAGCCAACGAGAGTTGATGTCTAGGGTGATTAGTGAACTAATTGGGATTGGAGGTCAATGCTTGTTAATCACCCTATCACAAACGAGAGTTTGCTCTTGATTTGGTGATTAACAAAGTGATTAGTGGTACGACGGTGGATTAGTCAAAATTATGAATCCCATGTTCTAGGATAGAGTTCAATGCTTCCAAATGATTCGTTGTTTGATCGTATCCCATCTCCTTGATAGCTTAGTCCGTGATCCAACTCTTATATCTTTGTTTTCCCTTCTTGCAATTTGTTTCCTTTAGTTCATAAATAGAAAAACACAAAAACATTGCTCTAGCTTAGGAAGATTCATGCATTCTTAGTGTTTCAACCTTAGCCTCTTCGGTTCGATCCTCAAATACTACAATGAGGTATTGATCCGGGACTTGCAAAAGTCCTATCTATCAATTGGCGCCGTTGCCGGGGAGGCTTAGCGTTGATCATTAGGATTTTGATTCTTCTTGAGACTAGAGTTTTTATTTTCTTTTGTTGCTAATCTTTTCACTTCTCTTGTGATTTTCATGAAGGGAGTGACACGGAGGAAGCAACCGTCAAGCTAGTGACGTTAAACGCGCCGCTTGGGGACTCCCCCGAGCCTATCCATTGTCGAGCTTGAGACACAAAACAAGCAACCAATAAGGGTCTTTTGGGTTCAAGGTCGTGGCGTGGCTTGTTGGTGGTGATGGCCAAAGCTCTTCCTCCATTTCCATTCACCTAGTCTCACTCCTCATTTGTAAGTATTTCTTTCCTTTTTAATCTTTTTGCATTTTTATTTTTCGTTTTTTTTGGGTCTCTCTCTTGAACTTCTTTCACACCGAGACGTTGTGATCTAAGTTTGGGGGAGGGACCGGTGTCTAATCTTGTGTTTTGTGATCTTATTTTGCCTTTGCATACTTGAGTCTCATGCATATCATGCATTTTCAATAAATTTGAAAATTTTAGACTAGATAAGCATTTGTTCTCATGTTAGGAAGGATTTCTAAGCATGCTTTTCATTCTAAGTGATCGGTGGATGCTGACTTTAGGATGAATCGTTGACTAAAATGGACTTGTGGTAAATTATGGATTGTCTAAGTGATCGGTGGATGCTGACTTTAGATGATTCATACAATGATTAATGTCACGAAAGTGTGCTAATCTACTTGAAAGTGTTCCATGTCATAAGAATAAGTGTGCATTGAGTCTAGATGCATTGCATTTTAGGTAGATTTGCATGAGCATTAGGAGCAATGATAGGTTATCCATGTGAAGTATTATTTTTAGAGCTTGATTCAATGCCCTTGTTGCTTGTTGCTTGATGCTTTTGATCTCGTGCCGAAATCAAGGATGAACCATATTTTGACCTTGCGTTTCATTACTAGGGTCTTAGCTAAAGCAAGTCTCGATTTGAATTCAATCCTATCTAAGTGAGAACCTTAATCTTGACTCATTAATTTTCGTGATCATGCATTGCATAATGAACTCATGGATTCCGCATACATACTTGGGTCATCTTATCCCTTTTTACCACTCTTGTTGGCCCAAGTAGCCAATTCCCACCTTTGGAATGGTTTACCCCACCTAAAACTCAACCTTCTTTCAAGCCTACATGTTTAGTGAGCGTTGTGAGGCCTTATATTTGAATGGACTTAGCAAAAAGTGTTGGGTCTAGAGCGACAAGGAAAGGCTTTCATGTAGAACTAGCTCACACATCAATGAGCTAGATTAGGCTAAGTTAGATAGGTTGGGATCTTGGGGCAAGAAAAAGAAAAAGAAACAAAGGTGTTGGGATTGGAAAAGTGGAAAGAAAGAAAGAGGATTTGGAGAATGATTAGGGGAAGCAATAAGTTTGAAATGGTTGGCATGAATGTATTTGGGTTAGCTCTAAGTGTTAAAAGATAGTCTCTAGCTTTACAAAAGGAAAGAAAGAAAAGAAGCCAAAATGGCTAAGCTTAGACATGAAGAAAGATAAAGAGACTAGAGAAAGCAAAAGAAGAGCTAAGTCAAGGAAAATAATGGATGCCAAGCCATTGGTTGAAGAAGAAACCCCCTAAGTGTTTAAATAGAAGAAGGATGATGAAGAGATGTGGTGTAAGAAGGCAAAAACGCCTTGTGAAGGGTAGCTAGGATTGCTTCTTTGTGGGTTTAGAATTAGGGTTGATTTGTGATGGGATATTGGGTAGATGAAAGTCTAGCCTTGTATGCATCTATTGCTCTTCACCCTTAGCATTTTGCCAAAGTTCATTCCTTCAAAAGAGAGATCCCTTGTTTGGAAACCGCCACATGTATTGAGATCATCTTTATCTCAAAACCAAAACCCTTAACCAAATGAGTTTGTTTGCATTGCATGAGCATGATTCACTTGAAACAAATAATGAATGTTAAAGGATTGGATGATATTGATGCTTGTGTAGGTTAAGGCTTGAATTTGATTCGTATAGGGAAGGATATGGCTAGCTCTTTTTAAGTAAACTCGATTGATCGCATCTTAGAGCTAGTAACTTGGATATTGAGTTGAATTCTTTTTTTGATACTTTTGGATTTGAGCTCCCATTTTTAGTCTTCTCCCTTTCTTTATTCTTGTTTGCTTGAGGACAAGCAAAGGTTTAAGTTTGGGGGAATTGATATACTCATATATTGCATTGTTTTAGCATGCATTTCACTTATAGTTTGTGTAGATTACATGCATAATCACGGTCTTATCTTGCATTTAGGTCTCATTTAGAGTTTAGGACATTTGCATTAGGTCCTAGTGAGTTATTGCATGTTTTGGAGCGTTTTCAGGTAAAAGCAGAGCCAGACACCAAGTATCGATCGATACCCCTCGGTATCGATCGATACCAGCACCAAAGGATTGCACCGATGCCTTTGCTCGGTGTCACGGGTCGGTACAGCCACAGGGAAGACCCGGGGAAACAAGACCTTAGCACGGAGCAAAGATACCGAGGTGTGTCCTCGGTATCCAAACAGCCAGTATCGATCGATACCCCTCGGTATCGATCGATACCCAAGCTTCAGATGCAATATCGATGCCACTGCTCGGTGCCACAGCTCGGCATTGCCACAGGAGGAATCCCGGAGGAATTGGCCCTTAATACCGAGCAACGGTACCGAGGTGTGTCCTCGGTATCCCTTGAAGAACAAGCCCGATACAGAAGGTATCGATCGATACCGAGGGTATCGATCGATACCACGGACTTTTTACCCATTTTAACCGGGTCGGCACCCGGTTTGTCCCGGGTCGACCCGGTTCGCCCAGTTTTCATTTATAAGCCCAAAACCTAATTTGGAAGGGCTAAGCTTTCTTTTCCCTAGAGTGGGGTTTATCCCCAAACTCTTTTATGATTTTGAGAGGGATTTCCCTTGTTCTTCATACAAATGCCACTCTATGAGAAGGATTCTTCACCTCTATCTTTATAATTAATGCATCTTCTTTATCTTTATTTGTTCTTCTTTATTGTTCTTCATATTTAGGCCTTAGGCCCTTTTTGTTGGATCTTAGATTTAGGTTGATTTTGATGGCTTGATGATTGATTCTTGATGCTCATGTTCTTAATCATTGCATTCCTTTCTTGTCTAAGTGTCCTTAATGCTAGATCTAGCTTGAAAGAGTAGGTCTAGATCATAAGGCATTTCATGAACACCAAGTGTTTGATGAAATGCCAAGACCAAATTATTCAAGAGATTTATGTTCCTAGCCTAAGAGATTAGTTGTCTAGGGTGTATTTTGGTTGATCTAGTTCATATTCTTAATGCTTGCTAATCATTGATCCACAAATGAGAGTTTGCTAATGGATTGAGTGATTAGCATAGTGATTAGTTGCTTGAAAGAGAATTAGTCAAGATTAGTGATCATAACCTAAGGATTAGCATTGATTGAGTGTGTTAGCATCATTAGTTAGTTGTCTTGATGATTATTAGATGATGATTTAGGTTGATCCTTGTTGGATCCTTCACTTAGGTCGGTTCTTAATGCTAGTTTTGGATTGATGAACCATAGTTTAGAACTACACCTAGATTAGGTAGCTCTAGTTGGCGTGACAAACCAATCTAGAGCTACACCTTAGGATTTATGGTCTCATCCCATGCATTAGGGAGAGATTCGAGTAAACGGTGTTAGTGCTAGATTAGGTTTATCCATTCGAGTCTAGAGCTTAAGCATTTCACGCCCGATAGGTGTTCGATGAAATGCTTGAACAAGACTTTTTGTGAGCTTTTCGTGCCTAGCCAACGATGGTTGATGTCTAGGGTGATTAGCGAACTAATTGGGATTGGAGATTAATGCTTGTTAATCATCTTATCACAAACGAGAGTTTGCTCTTGATTTGGTGATTAACAAAGTGATTAGTGCCACGACGGTGGATTAGTCATAATTATGAATCCCATGTTCTAGGATAGAGTTCAATGCTTCCAAATGATTCGTTGTTTGATCGTATCCCATCTCCTTGATAGCTTAGTCCGTGATCCAACTCTTATATCTTTGTTTTCCTTTCTTGCATTAGTTCCCTTTAGTTTATAAATATAAAACAACAAAAACATCGCTCTAGCTTAGGAAGTTTCGTGCATTCCTAGTGTGTCAACCTTAGCCTCTTCGGTTCGATCCTCAATTATACTACAACGAGGTATTGACCTAGGACCCTTGGAAAAGTCCTACTCATCAGAGACGCGAGTATTGATGGTGTTTGCCACCAAATCCCCGGTTCTTCCCTCTCAATGTATCAAAGGATGTAGGCGAATAATTGCATCATAGGAAAATCGTAGCCTCGCTTCCAATCCTTTGTGTGATCATTCCCTCTTAAATAGAATAATGGGATCGCTTGAAATTTTTCTAACCCTCTACACAGAAGAAAATCTTTTCAATCTTTTATGCTCTTATTTACCAACTTATTACAGGGGAGAGAGATACCATAACTCTAAACACATGGGTTCCTTTATCAGATATGAATGATGAATCAAGCTCTAAAAACACTAACCACATTGATGAAGTGCAAAAATTTGGCTCAGGCTTCAGAAGAACTCTGCTGGAAACATGGAGGTTTTCTAGTCAACTGGTCAGTCTTTGGATTTTTCATTAGTCGATCTAGAACTGATCCTGTAACACTGTGCACTCAAAAACAAAATCAAATCAATAGGTTCAAGCACAGGATCATTATCTCCAACAAGTTTTGACTCAATAAAACGATTTTGACTCGATAAAACAACTGACTCTAAGAAAAACAAACACAATGTCAGCATACACCTCCCCCAGACTTGAACAACACTGTCCCCAGTGTTATCTAGCCTAGAGTAGGTAAAAGAAGACAAAAGAATAGAAGAAACGAAGAGAAATCAGAAGTTACCTTGCTGGAACATCGAGTATCGATCGACACACAGCCTGGTATCGATCGATACCAGGCTTAAATCGACTTGATGAACCGTATATTCGCGATCGGTGTCGATCGATAACAATAGGGTATCGATCGACGCTAAGGCGATTTTGAATCTGCTCTTTGTTTATCCTGACACAAACACAAAACGAACTAGAATAAAAGGAAAAACGACTCAAAGACAGACTCACCAGTGGGTTACCTCCCACTAAGCGCTCGTTTAACGTCAATAGCTTGACTGTAACGCCATTCAGGCTGTTGGTACATCATCAAAAGGCATTATCTGCCCCGTTGGAATCTCGGCTTTCTCCCAATAGTGTTTCACCCTCTGTCCATTGACAGTGAACTCATCTCCTGTTGGGCTAATCAGCACGACAGCTCCATGTGGTATGCCCTCCTTGATGGTGAAGGGACCTGACCAACGAGAACGCAATTTACCAGGAAACAATTGCAAACGAGAGTTATACAGAAGTACCTGGTCATTTGGCTCGAAGTGTCTGGAGATGGTCTTCTTATCATGATAAGCCTTTGTTCTCTCCTTGTACAGCTTTGAATTCTCGTAGGCGTGGTGCCTAATCTCATCCAGCTCGTTCAGCTGAATCAACCTCCTTTCTGCAACAGGCTTGATGTCAAAGTTCAGCAACTTCGTCGCCCATGCTGCATTGTGCTCAATCTCCACTGGAAGGTGACATGCTTTCCCATATAGCATGTGAAATGGTGTAGTACCTAGCGGTGTCTTGAAAGCAGTCCTGTAAGCCCACAGCGCATCATCCAACTTTGTAGACCAATCCTTCCTTGAAGCACCCACTGTCTTTTCCAGAATCTCTTTGATTTGTCTGTTGGAGACCTCGACTTGCCCACTGGTTTGAGGGTGATATGGAGTAGCCACTCGATGGTTTACACCATACTTCTTTAGCAACCTCTCTAAAATCCTGTTGATAAAGTGAGAGCCACCATCACTTATCACAATTCGAGGCACTCCAAAACGAGGTAAAATGATGGTCTTAAACAGCTTAAGAACCATTGTAGAGTCATTTTTCTCACTAGATATCGCTTCCACCCATTTGGACACATAGTCCACTACGACCAGGATGTATCTTTTCTTTTGTGATGGTGGAAAGGGACCCATAAAGTCGATGCCCCAGCAATCAAAAACTTCAACCTCAAGGATGAAATTTTGTGGCATCTCATGTCTNNTTGGATACCGTCTTGAAAGTAGCAAAGTGACCAGCATACTTAGACCCATGGCAATGAAAAAGAATAGCTGGCATCTCAGACTCTGCAACGCATCTTCTGTAGATACCATCTGAGCAATGCTTGTATAGGTAAGGTTCATCCCAGAAGAATCTCCTTATATCGCGCATAAACTTCTTCCTTGCATATTTTGTGGGATACTGTGGCTCAGTTTCTATAGCAAGGTAGTTGGCGATGTCTGCGTACCATGGACGTGCAGCACTAGAGTCAGCAACTAGATAGAGATCATAGCAGTTCAAGTGCTCGACGGACAAAACAGGTTCAGGTCGCGACGGGTATCGATCGATACTAGGTGAGTATCGATCGATACCGAAAGTCTGCATTCTTGAAAATTGCAGATTTTCGGAATAAAGGTCTTGAAGGTAAGTTTCAATGAGGTAAACACCTTCCTCTGGCAAACAATCATCAATAGGGACGACTTCATCGACCTTTAGTCGCGATAAGTGGTCAGCAACGCCATTCTCAACTCCTTTCTTGTCCTTGATCTCGATGTCGAAACCTTGGAGCAAAAGAACCCATCGGCATAGACGAGGCTTGAGGTCCTTGTTCTTCATCAGGTATTTGAGAGCAGCATGGTCTGTGTGAACAATGACCTTGCTCCCAATCAAGTAGGACCGAAATTTTTCAAAAGAGAAAACCACTGCCAGCAACTCCTTCTCAGTGGTGCTGTAATTTCGCTGAGCATCATCCAACGTCCTGCTGGCATAATAAATAGCATGGAGTTTCTTGTCTTTCCTTTGACCCAACACAGCTCCAACAGCAAAATCACTGGCATCACACATCACCTCAAAAGGCAAACTCCAATCAGGTGGTTGGACTACAGGAGCACTGAGCACTTACCGATGCCTTCTTGATTTCCTCGAAGGCTACAAGGCAATCAGATGTGAAATCAAACTTGACTTCCTTACATAACAGGGCTCTGAGTGGACGTGCAAGCTTAGAGAAATCTTTGATGAACCTCCTGTAGAACCCAGCATGACCAAGGAAGCTTCGAATCTCAGGAACAGAACGTGGAGGTTGCAAGCTTGTCATGACTTGAATCTTAGCCTTGTCGACTTTGATTCCTGCCTTAGAAATCTTGTGCCCAAAAACAATGCCATCTTGTACCATGAAGTGGCATTTCTCCCAATTAAGAACCAAGTGCTTCTCCTCGCATCGCTGAAGCACCTTACACAAGTTGTCCAGACAGTCCTTGAATGATGATCCATACACAGAAAAATCATCCATGAAGACTTCCATGAACTCCTCAGTCATATATCTGTGAAGATCGACATCATGCAACGCTGAAAGGTCGCTGGAGCATTACATAACCCAAATGGCATTCTTCTGTAGGCGAATGTGCCATAGGGACATGTAAAGGTCGTCTTTCCCTGGTCCTCTGGGTGTATAGGAATCTGGAAAAAGCCTGAGTACCCATCGAGAAAACAGTAGTATGGGTGACTCGCTAACCTCTCCAGCATCTGGTCAATGAATGGCAATGGGAAGTGATCATTCCGTGTAGCCGCATTGAGCTTCCTATAGTCAATGCACATCATGTGACCAGTGATTGTCCTTGTAGGGATCAGCTCGTCCTTCTCGTTCTTCACCACAGTTATGCCTCCTTTCTTAGGCACAACGTGAACTGGACTAACCCAAGAACTATCCGAGATGGCATAGATAATCTCTGCTTCCAACAGTTTCATCACTTCCTTCCTGACCACTTCCTTCAGGTTCGGATTCAGCCTCCTTTGACACTCAATTGAAGACTTTAACTCGTCCTCCAGGTGAATCCGATGCATGCACAAGTCTGGTGCTATACCTGAAATGTCAGCAAGAGAATAGCCAAGAGACTTGCGATACTTGCGCAGCTTGCTCAGCAGTAAAGCAACCTCTGTGGTATTCAAAGAAGCATTAACGATTACTGGGTATTTGGAATTAGGACCAAGAAAACTATACCTCATGTTCGCTGGAAGTGGTTTTAGTTCCACTTTAGGAGCATTCTTTGTACTCCAATCTCCAAGCCCAGCAGCTTGCTTAGAACCATCGACCAATCCTCTTTCTGGCCGTAGGGTATCGATCGATACCCAGGTGGTATCGATCGATACTGGTGATGCAGAATCAAGCATCTTCGAGTATCCAGCAGTTGCATTATCCGAACGGACTTCTGAAGTGGCCGAACAGACCAATGCTCTCTCCAGTGGATCCTCAGGATGCATCTCCAGGAAGTAGTCCTCTTGGAAGTCGCACTGAGCGATCAGCAAGTACCAGCGAAATCCTTGTAGATTGGAAATCTGTCATCCCCATTCGCATGGCGACTGAGTGGGGCATAAGGTTCACACTCGACCCAATATCGCATAGAGCTCGCTCAAATCTGTCTGTGTAGATAGTGCAGTCCAAAACAAAGCTCCCTGGGTCTGGTAGCTTCTTAGGAATTTTGTTGAGCAGGATCGCACTGCACTCAGCTGTGATCATCATGACACCTTCCTCTATGTTCACGTTGCTAGAGACCATCTTCTTCACATATCTCCTGAAAGCTGGACATGTCTTAATAGCATCAACAAAAGGAAGCTCTACCACCAACTTATCCAGCATGGCCTTGCATCTGGCATCTTTCCATTCCTTTCTTGTCAGCTTAGGAAGTATAGGAAAAGGTACCTTGGGTGTATACACCCTTTTCTTGACAATCTCGGGCTCCTTCTCTGGTTGTGTCTCAGCATCGATCGATACTTGAGGGGTATCGATCGATACACGTGTTTTAGGATTCACTCGAGTGGATGTCTGGATTTGTGTCGATCGACATAGACCAGTATCGATCGATACCTGGGGATTTTCAGAATCCCAATCGTCATCTCCAGCAAGATCGACGAGATTTCCTGCATTTTGGATGTTCTTCACTCCTGTAAGTACCTCTTTTCCACTCCTCAAGGTGATGGCATTGATGTGTGCCCTTGGATTCTCAGTTTTCCCTGGAAGAAAACCATCCTGCCTCTTTATAGTTGTTGATGTCTGAGCCACCTGAGTTTCCAGCTTCTTATGGAAAAGATTTATGGCTTCGATTTTCCCATTAACATCGATGTACAGAGAGTCAAACTTCCCATTGAAATCCACTTGCAACTTCTGCTGTCCCAGAAGAATCTGTTCCATCATGGATTCCATCTTGTTATCTGTGGATTTGGGAGATGCTGGTTGGTACGAAGAGTTCCCATAGTTGCGAGTGAAATCGCTGCTCTTAAGTGGTTTCTGAGTGAATTGCTTCGCTTCGAAACCAGATTGGATCCCCTCTAACTTGTACCCACCTTGCTGATTGTTGTTGTTGAAGTTCATGTTGTTGTTGTAACCAAATCGCTGACCCTGAAAACCAGAACCACCAACGTAGTTAATATCCTCTTCTTCTTCTTCCACATTCGCGACTTCATGAGCAAAGTGCACAGATTTCTTCGACTTCCCGACCAGGAAATCCAGTTTGGCCTGCATGTCAGCAATCTGCGATCCCTCCGTTCCTCCAGCTTGCTTTTTCCTTTCGAAATCAACATTCTTGGTGCTATTACTAGACGCCAAGTTCTCGATCAGCATCATCCGGATACCTGGAGAAGAAGTTCCCATTGCTTGCAGCATCCATACCCATCTGGTATCTCCAATCAACCCCTCTGTAGAAAGTGCCCAGCAGCTGCACCTGAGTGAACCCATGGTGCGGACCGTCTCTCTGATAAGACTTGAAACGAATCCATGAAGCCTTGAATGCTTCTGTCGGACCCTGAGCGAACTGAGAGATCTTGTTCCTGAGCTCCTCAGATCTTGCATCATCATAGAAATTAA
>PKML01044324.1:0-32534 GCA_002933935.1 Eutrema yunnanense | reverse complement strand
GTTTCCAGCTTCATCAAGTCGCTGCCCTCCTTCATTGCACACATGACCCTGTTGGTCTCTCAAGACACCAGCTTCATCAAGTCTTAAAACTATTGGGTTGTTCATCCTTGATATCTGCTTTGTCTTTCTGTTTGTGCGTTCTAAACGTGCTAGTTTCTCTAACGATAGATTGACTAGTGGAGCGCTCTTGTTTCTTTTGGTTTCACGATTAGGCATGCACCTGAAACACAAAGATCAAGAACGTAAGTAACCAAAGACACGATGAGTATCGACCGATACTGGATGGTATCGATCGATATCAACAAAGAAATCGCCTCGGTATCGACCGATACTAGGTAGTATCGATCGATACAGACGGGCTTAGTCGAAACTCGACAGCTAAAATTTAATGGTGAAATTGAATCCCCGGCAACGGCGCCAAAATTGATATGCTCAATTTAATACCCTAACAGTACTAAAGCAGTAGTCGTAGTATGGCTAGGGGTCGAACACAAGGACTCACAGAAATCACACAATAAATTATATAGAATCAAGCTAAGCTAAGCAATTCAGTTTAAACAGAAAACAGAAAGTAGTAAAGGAGTTGTAATCGATGGGAAAAAGATAGGTTCAGGGATATTTCTCAGGAAATCAATGAATGCAAATAAACTAACTAATCAGGGTTCAGGTTAAGCACGGTTCTAGAACTCAAATCACTTAAGTATAATCAACCAACTGTCGTTGCGAAGATTATCTAAATCTAAACTTCAGAATCCCAAATTTCTTTGCAAATCCCTAAGAATAAATCAGCCTTAATTTCGAATTTGATATGTTCACAAATCAATTAAACCAAATCTCTTTGCGAATAATCAATTTGCTCACCCTAAGTTCTATCAGGTAATTAATCGCACTGTCGTGCCTAATCAATTATCCTAAGATCTAAGTTCTAGGTGATCAATCTAGAATTAGCTTTGAAAACAACCTAAGGCGAAGAACTAATTCAGATTATGAACCCTAAATAACTAATCAACCTAGCATTCAAAGAAATCCTTTATGAGAATCCCCAAACCTAACAAGAGATCTACTCAGACATGGAAATTGAATCAATAGACATGTTTGAATAAATACTCTATATAAAATCATAAAGAGAAACAAAGGTTTTGAGATCTGATCTCGGACGAAGGGAAATCAGACTTGTCTCTCTCACCAAAATCTCTCTTAAACTAAAGCAAAATAAAGCAAAGCCTAAACATGTGGCTGTAAAATCCTATTTATAACCTAAAACACGAGTTGGGGTCTTCGTGTAATTATTAAAGACTTCTGGGTACTTTTGCAATTCTTCAAGTCTTGGAAAACTCGCGGGTCGTGTCTTGCTGCGATGGGTATCGATCGATACCAGGGGGTATCGATCGTTGCTTGTCGTGAAATCAGGTACTCAGCAACACAACTTCAGCTTCTGCTCCAAACTGCTCCAGAAAGCTCCAATAACTCCAATTAGGCTCCAAACGTGCTAGAACCTGTAAAAGACTCTAAAAGACTACAAAACACTAGAAAGACTCTATAAAAAAGACTTATATCATGGCTTAAATAGGGTAAAAACCATGATATATCAATGTCGCAGATGCACATGAATCGCGTCGCTCCACGCAAAATGTAATGAACACATCTTCTTCGTTTGAAAGTGTGGCTCGTCAATCATTCTCTGCTTTTTGTCCAAACACTTACAGCCGCACCAGCAGAACCAGCCTCACCGGCAGCACCATCAGCACCGGTAAAACCAGCAACAACATTTTTTTATTTGTCGCCATCGAGAAGAACAAACGCTCGACAACACAAACCCGTCCACAAACTCAATCTTCACACCTCTGTCACTTCTCCGCCTACTACAACACCCACATCCGTTGCTGCAGCACTCAAATGTCCTTACTAGCGTAAAGCCATGAGTGATGAGATTAATTCTCAACTACAGAATCATACATGGGATCTTGTTCATCTTTCTAATGCTACTAATGTTGTTGGTTGCAAGTGGATCTTCACAATAAAGAGACATGCTGATGGATCTATCGACAAATATAAGCCTCGCCTCGTCGCTAAAGGCTACAATCAATGTCCAGGCGGGGCTATCAAGACACCTTTAGCCCGGTGGTGAAGCCAGCGACTCCGAATTGTTCTCAACACCGCTGTCACGTGCAATTGGCCCCTGAAACAGCTCGTTTTTACCACTGCATTCCTCCAAGGACATCTACATGATGCAACCGATTGGTTTTCAAGATTCAGTTTGTAAGCTCCGTAAAGACATTTACAGACATAAACAAGCACCGAGGGCGTGATAAGACATTTACGGACATAAACAAGCACCGAGGGCGTGATACAATGAGCTGCATACATTTCTTCTCAAATCTGGTTTCACGAACTCGTTAGCTGATGCATCTCTCTTCATCTACAAGAACAATGGGATTCTTCTTTACATGCTCGTTTACGTGGACGACATCATCATCACCGAAAATAGTTCCGCTCATATAACTCAGTTTATCGAAACTCTTTCTCAATGTTTTTAAATTAAAGATTTGGGTGACCTCACATATTTTTTGGGAATATAAGTCCCTTGTACTACTGATGGTTTAAAATTAACACAACGACTTTACATTGTAGATTTACTCCACCTCACGAAGATGACTAATTCAAAGACGGTGTCAACACCCATGTGTCCCAACACGTCTCTTTCACTATTTTCCGGAAAAGCACTAGATGATGCAAAGGAATACATAGCAGTCGTGGGTAGTCTCCAATATCTCTCTCACACACAGCCATATATCTCTTTCTCCGTCAACAAGATGTCTCAATTTATGCATCAGCCAACGATGGAACATTGGACAGCTGTGAAGCGCATTCTTCGCTATCTTTTGGGAACCATCGATCGTGGTGTTTTCCTGCACGCCAAGAACACACCAACTCTCCATGCTTTTACCAATGCAGATTGGGCTGGCAACAAAGATGACTACACCTCTACAGGCGCTTACATTGTTTACATTGGTCGTCATCCGATTGCTTGGTCCTTGAAGAAACAAACTGGTGTCGCACGTTCTTCAACCGAGGCGAAATATAGATCCATTGCAAAAACATCCTCCGAAGTCTGTTGGATCACTTCATTACTCTCTGAACTTGGTGTCACTCAAACAACTACCCCAACCATCTATTGTGACAACATTGGTGCCAATTACTTGGCCGCCAATCTCGTCTTCCACTCACGTATGAAGCACATTTCCCTCGATTATTATTTTGTCCGTGGCTATGTTCAGAATAGTGAGCTTCGTGTCTCCTACGTCACCTCGGCAGATCAGTTAGCACATGCCCACACCAAGCCTCTCGCTCGTGCTCGTTTGAAAACTTATGTGTCAAGATCGGCTTCTCCTCCGGTGGTCCGTTTTGAGGGGGCGTGATAAGATAAATAAACAATTTGAATATTTTCCTGTAATTATGCTATATTAACTTTTGTATATTGTATTTCCTTCTATGTACATTCATTCTCTGTTTATATAAGCAGAGCTCTCTTACTCAATAATATTCATCAATTCCATATACTCAATAATGGCTTCATTGATCTTCTCCTTTGCAGCTTCAAGCAATGCTCCCTAATGAACCTCAATATTTGCAATCAATATCTCAACCTCAAATGTCCAAAGAGATGATTTTAATAGATAACAAGAATTCATATATTAATAAACAAACCTGGTATTTCGAATGTTGTCGGTAACTGTTAGGACTTTCCCCGCCGATCATCGTGAATGTATTATGTATTGATAGGTAAACTTATAGGAAATCTTTAGCGTGATGCAAGTAAAGTCGTTCGTCGTGGTTCCAGTCTACGTGGATTCTTGTGAAACGGATCGATTATCAGTTGAAAAATTATCCTTGTAATTATTCTCCTAATTTGTAATAAAATTTCAGACGACAAAAAAAAATTAAAGAAGGCTTTATTGCTCCGTTACGAAATCTGGTCCGTTAAAAAAAAAGGAGAAAAACACAAAAGGAAAGAGGGTTTTCATACAACGGCTCAGATAATGCCACGTCAACAAAAATCGTAAGCCTCGGATCGTAACGGAGCCTCTTCCCGCTCCCTCTTCGAAATCTATCATTATTCCATTGACGGTTCCGGACATTTGAACTCCATTTGGTAGACATGATCCAAGAAGCAATGGAAATCCACCAGACACGAGCTCTTGAGCTCTCACGTTCAAGAAACTCCCCACATCGATCTTGTATTGATCAAGAAACAAGTTTACTACATTTTTTGAGAATCAGGTGCAATGTATGTCCTTGTTCCACAACGGAGAATCACGGTTTCTAATCCCTTTGGGAATTTTGGATACAAAAGGGAGTGAGTAAGAAGAAACTCCCACATGGAAACTGTTCTTAGGAAGAACGCGGCCAAAGAAAGAACCCGGAACTCCAGCTACGAAATATTTTATAGCCGGAGGAAGTGTCATGAAAGAGTGTTGATATCGTTGTTTGAAGAATCATTGGAATTCAATGTCTTATTCTACGGCATATATTATGGTTTGTACAGCGGCGAAAGTGTTAGGTCCTGTGGAACAACCAAAATCTGCTATGTTAATTTGATTCGAAGTGATATCGATGTCGAGCTTGGTGGAGATGGCTTCGTTGATCTTCTCCTTTGCAGCTTCAAGCAATGCTCCCTAATGAACCATAAATGTTTTGCAATTAATATCTCAACCTCAAATGTCCAAAGAGATGATTTTAATAGATACAAGAATTCATATATTTAATAAACAAACCGTTGTCGGCAACTGTTACTGACATGTTTATCTTCTGTTTTTTTTTTTTTAATCGCCCAGGATCCGGGTCCGTATATCTTCGGAGCAGGGCACAAATTATGTTAAAGCCAATGTTTCGGAGAAGACCCCTTCCAACATGAATCGAACTCAGAGTCGGTAGGAAAGGCACATACCCACTCTTCATTTAACCATTAGGCTTGATCGACATGTTTATCTTCTCTATTGTCTTTTGATGTTTATTATGTGTGTCTGTGTGTGTGATGGTGTAAGAGTCTGCATATTTATATCAATTGGCCTTTGGGGTATTGGTGCAACACTATTGCTGAATATATGACTAATCAGTAAAAAAGATAAATAATAGTAATATCAGGTAATGAATAATAACAAAATTAGTTTTTGGTTTTTCGTTCTGTTTGACTATTACTATTCATAACAAAAAGACTCTTATATCCCTATTTTAACAATACTAAAAAAGTTATATAGCATGTTTATTTAGACCATTGATGAATTTATAAACACAACACCATTAAAAAGAATATATGAAGAAAAACTACAACAATTAATTACGTTACAACTTTTTTGGTTTTACTCCTCTTGAAATTGGGAAGCTCACATTTGCAATTGTAATCTCTCATTTTTTCCCCAAAATGATTAACAAATTGATTTTGAGTGAATTTAGTAAATATCAATGGTTAATCAGTTTATTAATAAACTAACAATCAATAATTCAAAATTAGTTTTCTCTTCACACTGTTCTAAAAATCGGACGAAAATACCCCTAGATCTAGCATAAGGAAAAATTTAGGCGAACATTGAATTGTTAATAGGTAACTATTTAGTTAACATGATAAATAATATATTATCGCGATAAGTTTATGTTTATCGCGTAAATCCAATTATCATATAGTTAGTTAACATGTTAACAATAATATCTGATACGTATAATGTGCTAACAATAATATCTGATATTTATAACGTGTTAACATAGTAAAATCTGGATAATATTTGTGGATAGCATAAAACCGTTTGTGGTTTTTAGTGGATAACTATTTGGTTAACAAGCTAATTAATATGTCATCGCGATAAATTTATGTTTATCTTTTTAACTTAATTATTATATAATATGTTAACGTGTTAACAATAATATCCAACGCTTGTAACATGCTAACAATAATATCCAACGCTTGTAACATGCTAACAATAATATATGATATTTATAATGTGCTAACATAGTAAATATCATGATAATATTTGTGGATAACTTCATTAATACAAATATCCATCAATCACCACCCTCCACCACCGTTGCCTGACACCGTCGTCCTCACAATCACCGTCATCGTCACCACCACCTTTGTCGGCGCCGTCGTTGTTACCAACATTATCACCTCTCTCCACTACCGTCATCGACACCGTCACTGTCACCACCAGAATCACCATCACCATCATCACCATTGCCGTCACCGTCACCATCAACACCACCGTTTACGAACACGATCGCTGTTATTCTTTTCCTCCAAAATCGTCTGAAGGAAATTTTTTCTGAATATGAAGCTGGTTTTGTCAAGGAGATTGTTGAGGAGATTCAGAGAGTTCTAGCATCAATTGGAATCGATGAAGAAGAAAATCAATGAGTGAATTTAGTAAATATCAATGGTTAATCAGATTATTAATAAACTAACAATCAATAATTCAAAATTAGTACTCTCACCACATTATTCCAAAAACCGGATGAAAATACCCCTAAATCCAGCAGACACTGTTCCAAAAACCGGACGAAATACTACTGTTTCAAAAACCGGACGAAAATATTTAATAAATAATAACGCAATAATTAAACATGTCCCGCTAGACTTTTTTTTTTTTAATGCTTTCCAACCTCATATTAAACTTAAAACTAGTACTTAGTTGGTTATCAAATTTCGAGAAACCAATATGGAAAAATAAAGGTTACAACGTGACAAATCTTTTAAATTAGATAACTTTCTTTAATTGTCTAAGACTCATATACATAGGCTTTTGAATTTAGATCTAGACTATACCATAGAGCTAACACTAATACAAGCTAATATGCTAGCAAACCGGTCTTTTAATAGTATAACTAGGATTTAACCCGCGCTAATTATAGCGCGGAGTAATTTTTTTTTAGAGATTTTTTTTTGAAATTTAATAAAATTGCTTTTATCTAAATTTTAAAATATAGCTAACTAATAATTATAGATAAATGTGTCAATTTTTAATAATTTGTCTATATAACCCGTTTTGCATTGAATTAAAATATTATTTGGACTAACCCACAAAAAACTTATAATTTTAAAAACATAACTCTAATATGCATAGTTAATGACTCTAGTTTTTGTGATTAGTCTACAAACTCTTAAAAAATATAGTTTTGTTGTGTCTTACTTTTTATAAAATTAGTAAAATATTTTTCAACTTTTGTTTTGATATATATTCAAATAAATTATAGTGAAAAATTTAGCAAAATTTTGAATAGATTTTTTTTCTTTGAATTCATTTGTAATAGTAAGATTTTGAATAAGAATTGATTATTATTTTAAAATATATAGTATTAAAAATATTTAAGAATTAAATAATAAATAACATTTTTAATGCAAAATATATACTTTCCATATTCTAATCAATAATTTTAAAATACTATTATATATCCTTTCCTATTTAAATTATTATTTGTTATTTGTAATGACATTTCATATAATAACTTACAAAACAAAGTTCATTTTTAAAAATGTGTTCTTAAATAATATTATAGAGATTAGAGGAAAAATAGGTTAATTTTTTCAAAAATAAAGAGTAGACCATTTTGTTCAGATATTACCATCAATAGTTTAAATTTAAAAGGCTAAAGTTTAGTTTGCCTCTGAACACATCTCTTACATGCTAAAAACGAACTGGACATATAAGATGGAGTCATCTCTTACATGTTTTTTCATTTCTTTGGAAACCCTCAAATCTCCTTGTAAAAGGAGGTAAAAGCACTATTATAACTTTTGTTGCTTCAGTTTCAAACAAATGGTTCTGTTCTACAAATATCTTCTAAGAGTCTCAAAGTCTACTCCTATAACGACAAAACTGATCCAGCATCACATTCCCATCACGAAGCTGAGATTCTAAAGATCCGACTCAGCTGCTCCTCCTCCTCCTCCTCCTCGGACCTCCTTCGTTGGTTACCTTGTAAGCCCGGTTTGTATACTACAAAGTCACGGGTTATGAAATCTCCAAACGCCACTTAGCTTCGAGTTCTCCGCCAGGTTTTAATTGGCAATCTCACCTTTGGCAAATTAAAACCTCTCCAAAGATCAATATGTTTTTGTGGAAAGCAGCGTGCAATGCCTTCCCGTTGGTTTTGCCCTTTCTATTAGAGGTTTAGGAGGAGATCTTCGTTGTAAGCGCTGTCATGCGCCGGAAGATGTGCTCCATATCTTCCTCAACTGTCCTTTCGCTGTATTAGAGCACAAGCACAAGCCCAAGTAATGGAATGCAAGCCCAAGAAATGAAGATAGAAGCCCATGTGTATTAGGGTTTATGAGCAACATATGATTCATATAAATATGTTGTTATATAAATATGCTGTTATGATCTACATTGTATGTAACTTTGGCTGCGATTGTGCATCCTCTTCTTTCCATCTTATGAATATCAATCTAAAGTCTTTTTGATCTTGGTGACAACTTAAAGCTTCCTCCTTTCTCTTTTAATTTCAACACTTGAATAAAGCTCATCAATGAGCTATTTCTATTTATCTCTTTGATTTCTATCTCAATAAAGCTCTATGAGCATAAATCTAATCTTGTCTTGAATCTGCTAACACGCTGCAAGGGTTTGGGAATTAGCTCTGGTTGTTGCTAAACCCAGCGTAAGTTCTTGCACTTTCGTTAAAAGTCTGCTCCATGATTCTCATTCATTGGTCTCTCTGCCTCCCCCTAGTATTTCACTAACTCCACTTTACCCTTGGATTCTCTGGTTCTTGTCGAAAAGACGAAATTTGCTTGTGTTTGAAGGATGGAATATCTCGGAGGAAGACACGTTACAAAAAGCCATCTCTGAGGCCAGTGGAAGCTACGGAGAATGACTCGCTCTTCCACATCATGGCAATAGAGAACCCGCAAATGCAGGTATTGTTGTGGGAAAAGCGACGAAGACGAGCAGAGACAGATGCGGCAGCGGTACAAGGAGTGGGGCCAAGCAATCAGCCACCACCGCAGACAACCAGTTCGCCTAGAGATGGGGAGCCACGTCCCGAAAACGATTTGGATATCGAGGGTTTCAAAATAACTTTAGATTAGGATTTGGGAAATTTTAAGAAATACAACTTTTGACAACCCACTTTACAAAACTACAATCAGTTATAAAATCATTCAAAAATACCATCAATTAATTGGTAGTTGGACCATTATACCTTACTTCTCTTATGAAGTGTTGATAGGAGAGCTTGTCGTTGATCGGAGAGCTCGTCGGATTCTCTTCAGATTTTATTGGTTTCTATAATTGAGGTCGGATTCTCTCAGAGATAGCATGTGTTTTCTAGCGTGAGTGACCAAAAGTATCCTATTTGCTTTTGCTTTTTTCAATTTGGAGATGAAATTCCGTCGCTGCGATCTCGCCGTCGCTACGATCTCGCCGTCGCTGCGATCCCGCCGTTGCTGCGATCTCGCCGTCGCTGCGATCTGGCTGTCGCTTCGATTACGCCGGCTCTCACCAGGTCAGTCTTCCCCATCTCTTCACGGTCATCATCGATTTCTATCGGAGGAAAGCTTATGTATCATAAGAATGAAGCAAATCTCAAAGAAATTGAAGAAATATGAGGAAAGTAAAGAGTAGAAAAGGATAATTTTAGAGTTGATGTAATTGAAAAGCAGATTTGGTGGTTCGATGAATCACACCTAACTGTTGAAACTCAATACGCTTAGGCAATTGATAATTGTTCTTTGGTTGGTCTTTGGATGATTTTTCACGGAACTCGTTGGTATTGCAGATGAGCCGTATGTTTGGCATATAGGATGGGTTTTGTTGGGAAAAAAATCCCAGGACTTGAAAGATGTGATTGAACGAGTAAATCGGCAATTTAGAGATCTGATAACATTATCTTAATTAATCCTTTTTACGTGAAGCATTCTTAAATCTTATGAGTTCATGTTTCGAGATGAATGATTCTATTATTTCTGGTGAGTTTTCAAACTAAATGAAGCGTGGGTTTCTCCGGCCAAAACTGAATTCGCCAGAAATCGAGTTGAGCAACCTTCTCCGACGATTCTCCAGCGAACAATATCTCTGACGGAGCCTTCGGAGAATCAGGTATTGACCTTAGAAGAAGACATATACAATACATCCGACTCGGTTCCTCCTTTCTCGTGGACGAAGCTATGGAAGTTCACTGAACTTGTGTTTCTCATGAGCATAAAGTTTCTAGATTGTTTAGATAACTCAGAGAAAGCTCAGAAGAAGGTAATGTTGATTTATGGATCTTACAATTTCAAACGAAGCTTGTTGAGATGATGAATTGATTTTTGTTTAACTATCTATTTATAAGGATTTATAAATTTATTTTGAAGCAGAGTTATAAAGTTACATGTTTCTCTTATAGGGGAAAAAACTAACTCAATCACCATGAAAGAGAATAACAATATCCAAATTAGTAATGATTTTCAATTTTAGAAAAGCTTTATTGCTCCTGCTCGTCTACATCTTGTTGGGAATGAGTGTTACAACTCCTAATAATCGACTTCTTGTTGGGCACCATGTATTTTTTATCAAGAAAACTTTTTGTTTAGCTATTCGTTATATTTGTTAATAATATTGTTTGCTGTTTTTCCCAAAATTGCAGAGAGGACTGAACTCTATCACTCATATGTTTTATGGATAAAAAAACGTTAAAAAGACATTATTGTTACTAGTTTTACAAAGATTTATAAGAGACATTTTAAATGTTGGAAATTGGCCACATAACTCATAGATTTTTTTGGTGAAACTCTCACTTAGACATCTTATTAATTTTTTTATAAAATCAGATAAATCTTTTTAAAACTATATAAAACAATATAAATATATATAAATCATATGGATTTTTGGTGAAACTTCCTCTATACATCTTATAAATCTGTGTTCTTATGAAATAACTTCTTGATTTTGTTATGACTCTGGAGAAATTGTGGAGAATGAGGAAATTTTATTTAAATTTAAAGGGATTGTTTTCAATCAATTTATAAACATCTCTGAAATGAATCAAATACTTTCGTTTGATGATTCTCTGTGAATTTTGCCTCTTGTGAAAAAACCGATTCATGATTTCATATCTAGTCTAATCTCATCCAGTGAACGATTGCGCAAACATTAAGTTCTTGCATGCATAATCTTCTGGTTTGCTTGATTTGTTACCTAAAAAGAGGAGGCATGATGATGAGGTACTTGTTTCCCATTAACTCTCTTGAACAAATTTGTTACCTAAAGGTTTGTAAATTTTATAAATCATTATTAACAAATTTATAAAATTTTATAATTGCATTTATAAGGAGGAGAAAAGAAATGTACAATCTCATGAACAGTAGGAGATAAAACAAACATAGCGAAAACAGAGAATATGAATAAGTAATTATCATCTCTCTTAGTCTCTTGTAAAGAACTTATTTGCAAGTAGGCTGCAGTAAAAGTGTATGTTCAAACTATGATACATAGCTTCCATTCACATCACATAGAGGAGGATACAGCTGAAAAAAAAAAATGAAAGCATTTTCTTCTTTTGAATCAATCTGAGCTAAAAATGAATGATCATTTTAGACTATGGTGTATCTATTAGTAGTATTTGATATTAGCAACCCATTGATGATCATTTTGTTCTTGTTTTTGAGTAAAAACTAGATTTTATAAATCATTTTAAAATCATATAAATCATTTTAATCCTTTAAATTCAAAAGTAGAGACTAGATTTTGGAACTTTTATATAATGTTAATAGGAGAAAGAAGAGGTCTTATAAATCAATTTTGATATTAGCAACCCATTGATGATCATTTTGTTCTTGTTTTTGAGTAAAAACTAGATTTTATAAATCTTTTTAAAACCATATAAAACCATATAAATCTTTTTAATCTTTTAAATTCAAAAGTAGAGACTAGATTTTGGAACTTTTATATAATGTTAATAGGAGAAAGAAGAGGTCTTAGGCTAATGGCCCACGTCCTAGTGGCCCTCCCCCGCGGCGGAAACATACCTCAGTATGAATAGCTTGAACCGATTCATGTACGAGTAATGAAACATTGGTACGAGTATCTAACTATTGTTAGATAATTATAGTTATTGGAATACCAGAACCGAAACAAATCTGTTGAGGAGCCATTTGGGGTATATTTGCTAACCGAAACCGAACCTCCTATTTCGGGTTCTGTGGATGACGATGTCATTGAGAAATTTCTTTGTTCAGTAAATTTATATAGCCTTTTAAATCATAGTTGTTTATATATCATGTGACAATTATTAGCTTAGTCGGCTTATGGGTTTAATAACCCCTTGAAAGTCTGTGATTATAGAGGCAATTGAGAAGTTTCTTTGTTGAATTATTCGTCCATGTAGGGATTGTATTTGATTTTAGGTTTTGGAGATTACGATGTCATTGAGAAATTTATTTGTTCATTAAATTTATATAGCCTTATAAATCATAGTTTATATATCAGGTGACAATTATTGAGCTTTGTTTGAGTTTCATAACCCCTTGAAAGTCGGTGTCATTACGTTTATAGAGTTTCTTTCTTGAATTATTAGTCGATGTAGCTTCATAGATTCTATTGGAGATAACAATATCATTGAGAAAATTTATTTGTCAGTAAATTTATATAGCCTTATAAATCATAGTTTATATATCAGGTGACAATTATTGAGCTTGCTTCTCGGTTCAATAAGCCAAGTCTGTGTCATTAAACCATTTATATAGCCTTATAAATTTATGAGAATATATTACAAAAGTAGAACAGTGAGAGATTATCGCTGAGGAAGACGATGAGTAAATCGATCGAGCCTTCATCAACGCAGCAATACATCCATACCTCGTCGGAAATCCAAACAGAAATCCTTCCGCCACCGCTAATCCTCCGTCGTAATCTCTGGAATCTCCAGATCATTTGGCGGTAGTTTCATGAGTTCACAAAAATCTGGGACTTTTCTCCTCAGTGATAGATCTGGGTAATTTTGTCTTTTTCATTATTAGATAGTTGTATTTATGAAAATATCCAGCGTCTAATGGTAGTTTTGAATAGTGTTGTCTCCAAAGTTGTATTTTTGAGATTCTCCCTTAGGATTTCGAAATCTAAATTTTATTATATAATAATCTATTTTGTAAGAATATTTGTAAGAAAATTTTATTATATAATAATTTTTTTAAATTTCAAAATATAATTTCGAAATTAATTAAATTATAAAAATAAAATTAATTTTATAATTCATTAATTAATTAAACTTAAAACAATTAACAATCGTCGTAAAATCGTTGTTAATTTACGACGATTCATCAACGACAATTAACAATCGTCGTAAAATCGTTGTTAATTTAAGACGATTCATTAACGATAATTAACAATCGTCTTAAAATCGTTGTTAATTTACGACGATTTTACGATAATTCACTAACGACGTATTTACGACGGTTCTCGTCTTCCAACGAAATTACGATGAAATGTTTACCTCCGATTAACGACAAATATTTTCCACATAATCATCCTAAATTCGTCGTGGTTTTGTCGTAAATTACCTTCGAATTTCCAACGTTTTATGACGTGTTTCTATTCGTCGTAGTTTTGTCATAAATTGCCTTCAAATTTTCATCGTTTTACGACGTATTTATATTCATCGTAATTTCGAAGGAAAGTTTACGACGATTGTTTGCCGACGATTTTGCGGTGATTTTTGCCCCTCATAAATTTGGAGACGATTTTAGGACGGTATTTGATTTTCGACGATTTACGTTTCGTCGCAAAATCGATGATAAAACTATCTTACAACGATTTTACAACGAAATCTATCCTCCTAAAAGGGGTATTTTCTTGTAGTGTAGGCTTGATTCTCCTCCGCCAATAATCACCAGGATTTCCCCTTGCATGTCTCTACCTTTACATGAAGCTTGCCGACTCTATTCGGATGCAGCCTGGATGGCCTCTACTTACCTATGTGGATTAGGTTGGATCCTTAAAGATCCCTCAGACGCTTTGTTTTTCCAAGGCTCGGCCTCGGACTACTCTGTGTCCTCAGCTCGAATGGCTGAATCTCTATCTTGTCTGCAAGATCCAGCCCAATCAGATGGTGAGAAAGGTCTTGATCGAATTCCAAACTTATGACGTTCCAACACTTGTTAAAAAGCTTGTTTTGTCTTTATTTGTGTTTTTTTTGCCTAAGTGACCTGAAACGTTTTTGAAATTTACAAATACTTGAAAAACACGTAAAATACAGTAAAAACTTATGACGTTCCAACAAGTGTTAAAAGCTCGTTTTGTTCTCATTTGTGCTCGTTTTGCCTAAGAGACCTGAAACGTGTTTGAAACTACAAATACTTGAAAAACACTTAAAACACGGTAAAACCAAATATAAATCATACAAAACCATAAGAAAACGTAGTAAAGATTGGTAAAAACACGAGCATATCAGTTTCACAATATTAATTTGATATTGGGTTTGGGTATAAAGTGTCGTACCATAAGGAATTCTCGAAAGAACAAATTAATGAAAATACAAGAATATCTGATAAGAATAAAATCGAAATTATATATATTGATGAATTTGGGATAAGAATACAAAAGGTTTTGCTATAGTATTCGAATGTAAGAAGATGGATCCCTTGCTTTGTTGGTCCTTTCTTCTTGTTTACATGTTGTTTATGTGTCCCTAACGTCTTCATGTGGTCAAATCTCGTTAACTATATCATAATTGGCGAGATCCTACCATTTTAATTTGGGTAAACGATCTATTTCCCCACGAACTATGGTCATATCTTTTCAGATCCCCACAGAACTATGCCCTCTGTATATCTCCCCACGAAATGAAAGTTAAAAACGTAAATCCCCCTGAAAAAAAAGTTCGAGACTTAAATCCCCACTGAAAAAAGTTCAAAAATAAAATCACCATAGAACTCGGTTTAAGATGGTTTACTGTTTTGTAATTATGGTTAACCATCTAAAACCCGACTTTTAACCAATTACGACCCGATTAAGGTTATTAAACCACTTATTAGACCCAATTACCCGACCCGCTTGCAAATTCGACCCACACTTCTTCCCAATTGTTTTCTTCGACTTCTTCACTACGATCATCTGATGAATCAAAACCAAAATTAGAAATCCCAAATTCTTCCCAGAATCCTAGATTTTCAATCCAAATTATTCCGAGAATCTCTGTTGACTATGAGCTTGGCTAATTGACAAGCGATGTCGAACTTTTCCTTGGAGATTGTTATCCGTCTCGGAGAGCGTGCTCGGTGTGGTCGATGAGAAGAAGAATCAGAGGAGCTGTTTGTTTTCTCCCAATCTTCGACTCGTCTCTTCGTTCGCTAACTCTTGGTTGTAAGTTTCGATCTCTCTCCATCTTCCGTAGACTGTTCGCTAATTTGAGTGAACTGTGGGAATCTCCTACTGGGAAAAAGATTGGTTTCGGGTTTACTTGTTTTTGGGTTTACATGTTTTCGGGTTTCAACAGACTGGCACAGTTCAGTCAAGAAGAAACTCGATTCCTATATGTCGTCTGGCCTTACAATTTGCTTTTATGCAGAGAAGTATAGATGGTGATGGCTGTCTAATTGGGCAGGCAGAGAAAGAAATAGAAAACTGTCAGAATTCAAGCTTGGCTGGCTGCTCTCTATCCGCAAGAGATTATCCAAATGGAGTAATACTCGGGGAGCTCCAAACTCCACATAAAATATAGATGTGGCTACTTACTCCAACTCAGCAAACGGTTCAACTTCTGAAATGGAATGTTGCAGGGTCCTTTTCCTTGATCAAGAGAGTGAAGGGCTCAGTATTTTGATAAGTGTCCCACATCGGGAAGATAGGGGTTAGGTGTTGGTATATAAGTGCCTAATGGGTTCCCTCTTCATAACATGGGTTTTGTAGAGGGGTTTGACTCTTGGGCCTTAGTAATGGGCCTTATTCCCTATCAATTGGTGCGGTGAGCATGGAATCATGCCCTGTTCCTTGAGGGGCGGCGTACGTCCGCCTGGGGCGCGGGTGGGGAGAGGAGCCAGAGGATGTGCGAACCACCTAAATCCGTATGGTCGCCAGCGTCGGGGCGTCGCTATCCGAAGGGCGGGGTATTGATAAGTATCCCACATCGGGAAGATAGGGGGTTAGGTGTTGGTATATAAGTACCTAATGGTTCTCTCTTCATAACCTGGGTTTTGTAGAGGGGTTTGATTCTTGGGCCTTAGTATTGGGCCTAATTCCCTATCATATGAGTCAAACGAGGTTGATCCTTTCGAGACAGAACCAAACTGCAGAACAACTGAAAATGGTAGCTTCATATGCATCGGTCCATCAAGCTCCACTTGTGTTGATGAAAGGCCTAATGATTCCAGTGAAGAAGATCAATCATATCATTTGAATGATTCCAAAAAGTTAGTTCCCGTGAACGATTTTGCTTCTCTGGCAGAAGTTAAGCCAGAGTATCTCCCTAAGCATGAGCCAAACATGACAAGCGAGCAGCATCGATCATGAGGATGTGGGAGCATCGTCAAGTCTCTGTTTTTCAAGCTTGGACCTACCTGTTTTCAGCTGTGATCTTTCACAATGTAAAAAAGATCCGCTGCACGATTATGGTAGGGTTCCTAATGGTGTTTGGACTCCTTGGGTTATGTACGGTGGTGATTCTTCGGAGGTTCGAGCTCCACGAGATGATGGCGGCGGTGATGAAGTACAGAGCTACGAATCTGGTTTTATCCCTTTGTGTGATTCTCGGAACCAACACCTGAGAGCCGTTGAGCAGTGGAGATTGATCGGAGAAGAAGAAGTCGTGGAGCGTTGAGCAGGAGATTGATCGGAAAAGAAGTCGTGGAGCGCCGGTTTCTTCTGATTTTTTTATTTTTTAATTATTATTTTAAAATATAAATAAATAAAATAATCTCATGAATTCGAAGTTTATTCGGGTCTGTTTTTCGTTTCGATCGGGGTTTCCGGTTTAGTTTCAAGGGTTTAATATGGTTTAGGTTCGGGTTTAGAGCACAAACCGTGGAAACCGACATACGTGGGGGATTTAAGCCTCGAACTTTTTTTTTTGTGGGGATTTACGTTTTTAACTTTCATTTCGTGGAGAAATATACAGAGGACATAGTTCGGTGGGGATCTGGACCATAGTTCGTGGGGAAATAGATCGTTTACCCTTTTAATTTCGCCGAGTTTGAACTTTCCGAACTCGCCGCATATATATGGGCTTTTAACTATTGTATATATTCATATGATCATTTCTTTTGATAATTGTAATTATATTTGAAATCTAAGTTGTTATTATATCAAAAAGTTATATTAAAATTAGTACTAAAAAATCAATTATTTAGATATTTTGTCAATATATAATTTTACATCTGATGTTTCCGTATTTGTATCTCGCAAATTCAGAACTTAATGTGAAAAGAAACCTCAAACTGAAAATGTGCCAAATCAAAATGAACTCAATTTTTTTTTGTCAACGAACTGAAATATTGGGATATTATAATCACTACAAAGAAAGTCAACAACACATCTTAAACATTAAATTATGATATGAAAATAGCGAAATATAATGCTATTATTTAATCTTTAATAGCTCTGTTTTGGATACAAATATCAATAACATTTTATCCACTGCTTTCTTGTTTCTATAGAGATTTCATCCTGCTAAAAAACGACAATAAAGTACTTTATCAAAATTTTGCTATAGATAGTTTATATACAAAAAATACATACGTACACATAAGCAAAAAAAAAAAAAAAGGTAATAGAAATAAAAGTATTTACTTGGTAGGAGGAAGAGAAGGAAGATCACAGTGAGTAAACATGCATTGAGCAAAGCAGTGTTTATCTTCAGGCTTGTCTAAGCACGAGTCATAACACTTTTTCGCACACCTTAAATCTGTCGAAGGCATCCACGGTCCCCTATTGGTTTCGACCAACCATGTCAAAGTTTTATTATAAATAGTTTATATACAAAAACATTAATATATATATATATATATATAATTATTTACTTGGTAGGAGGAAGAGAAGGATGAGCACAATGAGTACGGATGCATTGATCAAAACATTTTATATCCCCAGGCTTGTCTGAGCATGTGTCATAACACTTTTTCGCACACCTTAAATCTATTATAGGCAGATCATCTATCACTTGATCTCCTCTTATGGTTCCAACCAACACAATCATCATCATCATCATTATCATCTTCATCATTCTCATCTCTTCTGATTTTTTATGTTCTTTTGTTTTTTTTTATTTGTAATGAACATATTATAAAATACAAAGAATGACTCTTTATTTATAGTTGTAAACATATAGTAATATTGATTGTAATTGGATGTTAGTCATAGGAATCATACATATATAGTAAGTTGACCAAATTTATTTTTGTCATTAAATTCATTTTTGACTCAATAATATTTAAATTATAAATATACGATTTTGTCATTAAATTCATTTTTGACTGAGTAATAATTAAATTATAGAAATATATTTTTGAAGAGTCATGACCAATGTTTTATATATATATATGGAAACCAATTATATATGGCATACAATCTGACCAGCAAATTTTAAAACTTGGTATGCCAGGTTAGAACGATCTGACCAGCTATGCCAGGTTAGAACGATCTGACCAGCTATAAGAAATGATGCCAAATTGGTGTCTGGTCCAATATACAAAACATTGGTCACGACTATATATCATAGGGAAACCAATTACCATGTTAATCGAAACATGTTTTATAGTCGTGACCAATGTTTTGAATATTGGACCAAACACCAATTTGGCATCATTTCTTATAGCTGGTCAGATCGTTCTAACCTGGCATACCAAGTTTTAAAATTTATAGATTTTTACATTAAATAAAAATGTAACAACCCTATTCCCGGACCATCCAAAGAAACATGGGATAAAATGCATGTTAAGTTGGCAGACCAAACATGTGGGCTGATCATATCGTTCTAACCCATAATACTAAGTTTTTAAAATTTATGGATTTTTAAATTAAATAAAAATATATGCAAAATATTGACAACATTAAACAGAAGAACAAAATATGTATTAAAATCATTTTTTCAAAAAAACAATTACTTTGAAATAAATTAATGAAATGTTATTTAGTTAACAGTAACACCCTAAAATGGCATCAATTGAAGTTTTATAGACAAATATAGCACCAATTCTAAAATGTCTCTGATATAGCATTATTTGGATGGACAAAGACCATTTTACGCATATGCCGAAATATTTAAAAAAAAAATTAGGAAGTCTCCTTTCTTTCTTTATATTTTCTTATTATATTTTCTTATCATCTTCTATTACGCATATGCCAGAATAGGTATTCTCATTCCTCTATTCTCCATATGCATGGGCATAAAAACCAGAACCGAAATACCTTAACCGAAATCGACCTAAAATTACCGGTTGTTTTTTTATTATGACCAAAATACCCACTAGACCATATTCATTGATACCCATGGATATCATGTATCAGATAATACCCGAAACATAACCGAAAATATTTCGGGTACCTGAATTATTTGAATTATAATTATATACCCAAAAATATTAAATATATATCAGGTTTTTTGGTATATTTTCTTTAGTTTTTTTTGGTTTTCGGGTAAATTTGCGGGTTTTCAGATATAATTTTGGGTTTACAGGTATATTTTTGGTATATTTTTCTTCGTTTTTTCCAGGTTTTTGGGTATATTTTAGGAATTTCGGATAATAAATATCTGAAACCGATTAAGATCCGAAAAAATTCGGGTATTTTCATGTTCTTAAATCTCTGAACAGAACCAACCGGAAACCGACTGATACCGAACCGGAATCAAACCAAAAATATTTTGGTACCTATATGGATCATAAACCTCCCTACCCAAAATACTCGGAACCGAACCAAATATCCGAATGCACACGGCTAATCCTCCAATTTGATATTGGATTTTGAGAGTTAGCTATCTCTGCCTTTGATTTGGGTTTCACGAATTATGTTCCTGATTTTTAGTTGATTAGTGGTGTTCGTGTCCAGATTTCCTTATTTGCGTTTTGATTTCGTCTAGCTTTTAAAGCATTCAACTCTTGTTTTGTACTAGGTTTTGCATCCATGATACGCGTAGGTATTGTTTTTAATATTATTTTGATAAAAATCATATGCGAGCAATTATATTTATTGAGATATTATTTTGTGTATAATGGTGATTGTAATAATATATATTAAAATTATTACAGTTTTAATCTCAGTAATTATATATAGTTTGTGATGTTTCAACGGTCTTATTTTGAATCTATATATGTCCCGTTTGAAAAATATATTATATAGTCAAAGATTTATAAGTTCGTATACCAAAGCAACCTAAAAGTGAAACAAAATAATCAAATGCTATTTAATAACCATAGTATTGACACAAAGATAAAATATTATACATCATTCTTTAAGTCAAGAAAATAAGGTTTTTGTTTTTTTTTAATCATTTTCAGTTTCATCTTCGTTATATATGTTTTCTATGAAAACAACAAAAAAATAATAAAGTTAAAAAGTTATTCTCTTTCCTTAGCTAATTTAACCACTACAAATTTTTGATTTAATCTACTAAATTGAAAAAAAAAACTAATAAACACAACTCTTACTTTCACATTCATGACAACTTTAATTTTGAAACTATGGATGAATATGAAATAAATTTTGAAACTAATTTAAAATTATAAAAGATCGACGATTTTTTGTCAATTTTATCTTGAAGAGGTGAAGACCGGACTTTTGTCTAATAACATATTGGTTGTGGTAACTTTTAAATGATTTTTTAATGATTGTATCTTACTTCTTCCAATGAGAGTGAATAAGTTTTTTTCATCATATTCATTTTCATTCTCGTTATATCTGTTTTCTATAAAAACAACAAAAAATCAAAAATTATTCTCCTTCCTTAGCTTTTTTAATCAATACAAATTTTCAATTTAATCTACAGATCGAAAAGCAATGTAATAAACACAACTCTTGCTCTCATATTGATTTAGGTGTTTTACCACTCAGTCAATTAAAACTAAAGCTCACACTACCGCAATCATAACGGTTGTCAATGCAGTACTTTAGGATCGAATCCACAGAGACCACGGTTACACTACAATTCTCACAAGATGAAACTAAGCTAAGACAATATTATATTTGGTTTTGGAAAGAGTAACGAACGCAATTTAAAAGATGTAAATTCAATAAACGGAAAGCTTTAGGTCAAGGGTTTGCTCTTAGAAATCCAGAGATCACGAATCAGACAACTATTCATGGAATAATTAAACACAAGTTTCAAACTCAAACATAAATATTAACCAATCCACTCTCGTGCTCATGGCTACTAAACCTAGCATTTAATCCACTCTCGTGCTCATAGAATTCTATGTCAGCATTAAGGAGCATGTTCAATATGTTCACGAATCGCCTTAGCATCAACTCTCGCAGGCTCATGACGATTCACTCACTTATGTTCTTTCTATGCAACATAATCCACTCTCGTGCTCATAGGTTAACTATACCCTAATCCACTATCGTCTTCATAGGGCAAGCTACACCCTAGTTCATAGGCCTAGCAGTTAGCTCAAGCCTAAGTAATAAACACAACAATAAGCGAAAACCACAAAAGATAAATCCCTATTTGCGTCTAATTCAATGATTCATGGATCCCTTCGAAACCCTAAACCTAACTATTTAACTACTCAGACATGGTAACGGAGAACAAGCAAGGAGATGAAAAACTCATAATATAAAAAGAGAGAAAGGGTTTAGAATTCTTCTCAATATATGCAGAGATTCTTCTCCAAAGCTTACAATGATCAAGAGCAAAAAGTCTGAATAGAAAATAAATCGTAGCCATCAAAGAGGCTAAAAATAGAGTATAAATAGGCCCTAGGTCGGATTAGGTCAAAACAAGCAGTTTCCGGGGCAAAACAGGAAATTCAGAAATCCCTATTTGTGTCTAACCCAATGATTCATGGATCCCTTCGAAAACCCTAAAACCTAACTATGAAATCTACTCACACATAGTTGCAGAGAATAAGCAAAGAGATATGAGAGAAATCATAAAGAAATTCAATAAATAATAAGAGGGTTCAGAATTCTTCTCCAAATTTGTCAGAAGAGGTTCATAAATCTTCTCCCAAGCGTACAATTGAAGGAGATGAAAGATGTCTAAGAAAATAAAGCTTCGTCGTCAAAGAGGCTAAAAATAGAGTATATATAGGCCCTAGGTCGGATTAGGTCAAAACAGGCAGTTTTCGGGGCAAAATAGGAAATTCAAAAATTTCCTTTTTCTTCTCGCAGGCACGCATCGACCGATGCACTGTGCATCGGTTGATTTCAGTTCTTCGGGCAAGCCTGAACCGACCGATGCAAGTGCATCGGTCGTTTCCCATCCATCGGTGGTGTTTTCATCGGTCGTGATCGATTCCAGGTCCTCGGGCAAGCCAGAACCGACCGATGCACTCCTTGCATCGGTCGATTCCTCGGGTGATGTTTGCATCGACCGATTCGGCCCTATTCTTCACGGTTCCATGCGTTTTTGCCCACGTAAATTCAATAAGAGAAAATATTAGGTCAAGGGTTTGTTCTTTGGAATCCAGAGATCACAAATCAGACAACTATTTAGGGAATAATTAAACACAAGTTTCAAACTCAAACATAAATATTAACCAATCCACTCTCGTGCTCATGGCTACTAAACCTAGCACCTAATCCACTCTCATGCTCATAGAATTCTAGGTCAGCGTTAAGGAGCAGGTTCAATATGTTCACGAATCGCCTTAGCATCAACTCTCGCAGGCTAAAGACGATTCGTTCGCTTATGTCCTTTCTATGCAACCTAATCCACTCGCGTGCTCATAGGTTAACTGTACCCTAATCCATAGACGTAGCGGTTAGCTCAAGCCTAAGCAATAAATACAACAATAAGCGAAAACCACAAAAGATAAATCCATATTTGTGTATAACTCAATGATTCATGGATCCCTTCGAAAACCCTAAAACCTAACTATAAAATCTACTCACACATAGTTGCAGAGAATAAGCAAAGAGATATGAGAGAAATCATAAGGAAATTCAATAAATAATAAGAGGGTTCAGAAATCTTCTCCAAATTTTTCAGAAGTGGTTCAGAGATCTTCTTCCAAGCGTACAATTGAAGGAGATGAAAGATGTCTAAGAAAATAAAGCTTCGCCGTCAAAGAGGCTAAAAATATAGTATCCTAGGTCAGATTAGGTCAAAACAGGCAGTTTTCTAGGCAAAACAGGAAATAACGAAATTTCCTTTTTCTTCTCGCAGGCACGCATCGACCGATGCACTATGCATCGGTTGATTTCAGTTCTTCGGGCAAGCCTGAACCGACCGACGCACTCCTTGCATCGGTCGATCCTCATCCATCGGTGGTGTTTGCATCGGTCGATGCACCTAGTGCATCGATCGATTCCGGTTCCTCGTGCAAGCATGAACCGACCGATGCAGTACTCCTTGCATCGGTCGATTCCTCGGGTGATGTTTGCATCGGTCGATGCAAGGAGTGCATCGACCGATTATGCCCTATTCTTCACGGTTCCATGCGTTTTTGCCCACGTAACTCCAATTTCTTCTTCAGACGCCTTTTTACTTGAGATAACTAAATAAATGATTAAAAGACTCTAAAAACGAACTTTGACTCGATAAAACGTTTGAAATGAATATTAAACGTGCGTTAGAAAACGATAAAAACCAAGCATATCAATTCCCCCAGACTTAGTCTTTTGCTTGTCCTCAAGCAAACAGAAAACTAAGCAAGAAAAAAAAGTTTGAAAAACACGAAGACTCACATTTCCTTTAGAATTCTGCAATGACCATTACCTTAGTAATCCACGTGTTGCCAAACTAGCTCCAAATTGAACCTCCATGTACTTCTCTGCAAGCATTTGCAGCTTTCCCAGATTCAACACATAGTCTCACAGAATAATTCAATAGCTATCATTGATGGGTCTCATCAAAGATCATAGTGCCAAGAACCTTATAGACTTTTTCCCTTTCGATACCATGACAAGACGATCACACAACCTTTGGTACCTTTTCCCTCCCCAGACTTATTCTTTTATCACTTTCTTTTCGTAGGGTCAATGGATGATGGAACGCGAGTATTGATGGTTTTTGCTACCAAATCCCCGGTTCATTTTAGTGCCACCCTTTTATTCTAAGGTGTAGGCGAATAGTGGTATCTCTTGAAATTTTCCTAACCTCGCTTCCAACCTTAGTGTGATCATCTCTTTCGAAGTAAAATAATGGGATCGATGGAAATTTTCCTAGCCCTTTACTCGAAAGAAAATCATTTCATCTTTTCTGCTTTTTATTTTAAATAAGGGGGAGGAGTACCATACTTTCACACAGGTCGTCTTGTCAGATACCAATGAAGAGTCAAGCTCTGAAGACACCAATCACGATGATGAGGTAAAAATAAGAGCGCATAAATTAGCTTAGGCTTTTTGAATTTTTCTGGAAACATGGATGCCTCTGATTAATCGTGAAGCCTTTAGATTTTCCATTAGTCTGATCTAAAACTAGCCATGCAACAATGGTGACTTAGAAGAAAAATCATTACAAGAAATCCAAGATCATGATCATCAGTATCGATCTTGCTGCAGTGAGTATCGACCGATACTAGTCAGTATTGATCGATATTGAAGCTTCAAATCGGGTACTCAGCTACACGAGCTTCTGCTTTGCTCCAAAATGCTCCAGAAAGCTCCAATATCTCCAATTATGCTCCAAACGTGCCAAAACCTGTGAAAGACTCTAAAAGACTCCAAAATACTAGAAAGGCTCTATAAAAAAACTTATATCATGGCTTAAAAGGGGTAAAAACCATGATATATCAGCCACACCACATCCAAAGACTGCGTTTCACCAAATACGTGATGTCCTCGTTGATGTGATAGTAAGGGTTGGAAACTAATATGCACTACAAGAAAAGTGGATATCCGTAGCGCCTGATATCCGCTATTGTTGAAATCTATAACGCTTTTAGAAACGCTGTATATGCTCCCGTTATAAAAAGTATGTCACTTTTTATAGCGTTTTTTTTGAAATGCAATTATAGTGTCTACCTATTATAGCACTTTTGTTTTTGCAATAAAATCATTTATAATAGCATTTTATTTTCGTTATACATGTTTTATTCATAGCATTTTATTTTCGTTATACATGTTTTATTCATAGCATTAGTTTGTTGCTATTTGATAATTATAATAGCATTTGTTTTCGTTTCGTTATACTGCAATATTTTTAAAATTTTAAACCGAGCTTTTATTAAATTTGAAACCGGATAAACCTGAGAAATCTGATAAACCTGATAATTTTATTAAAACCAAAGAACTTAAATTGTATTACAACATAAAACATAAATAGGTTTAACATCACAATAATTTCAGTTTCTCATTAGGCCAAGCCACCACACTACCTATAGCATCATCAATACATTGGATTTCAGAATTTGGTCTCCACACTTTAGCATCTCCAATCTTTGACAAATCTACCAAAACCTTCGAAGCATTCTGACCAAGAGGAACAAAGTGCACACGATCAGCTGGATTAGTTGAAAAAACACGGCCCTCTGCCACAATTTTTCCTGAACCGATGCAATCATACAAAATACACTTCGAAGTGTATATACAAGATTCAGATGTTAGCCGGCTCAACATCTCGCTCACCTCTGCATTTCAAACAAGAAGAGGAAATTGTACATAATGAGCATATTGCTCTGTTGATTATATAACAAATGTACACAACTAGTAATTCCTTGTTCTCCTAATTCGAAAAGCGTAATGATTGATCATAGGAGAAAGAATAGATGGAGCTTACGGTCCAACATAAAGCGACATCTCAAACATAATGCAAGAAGATTGAAACGTGTCCTAAGCCTGAAACTTGTCCAAATCTACGAGGCTGTCAAAAGCTTGAACAAAAACCTTCTCGATATTATATGCAGACAAAAGGTTGACTAACCTGCAATATCAATGTTAATATAGTCATTCACCAGTTTTGCTTCCAATTTCAGAGAAAGCATTAATGTCCAGACAGTATCCATGTTGAAAACAAGTACCAGAACTATGAATAATCAAGTTCATTGCATTTTTTTTCCTCTGTTGGTATTGTGTGATGTGCAGCTAATAACGGCTTGAAAGCAAAATAAAGAGAGAGAATGAGAAACTTACTTCTCTAATAAAACTAGCAGCTGGGATTAGAAGTTTTGTGTTCTTCTGGAAATGGCGAATCTCTCTCAGAGCAGTTCCTGGCTTGTATCGGTAAGGCTTCTTTTTGGAACCTAGAAGTAGAAGGAAAACAGAAAGATTAGATCAAATGCAATACATGCCCTGCATTCTGATGGCATATCATCAAAGAAAAACTCACTTTGTGGCATAGCCTGGTTGGTTTTCTTAGCCCCTTTCTTCACAAACAAAATGAGAAATAGGCCAGCATAACGAAATCCAATGCTTAAGCAGTTGATAAGCAATGGTGAAATCTTACTTTTATACCCGTAGCCGGTGAAGTTGTAGTAGGAGTTGCTGTAATGTCACAAAGGAGAAAGCTCACACACATCACAAGAGAGATGAAATTAGGGGGGAAAAGAGGACTCAAAGGGTTTATGGATCTCACACTTCGTTGAGCATCATCTCCACCTTCACCCTCACTGCCCCCTTCTCGTCGGGGTCTAACAGATGGAAAAAATCGTCAAAAGCCATAACGAGATAAGGAAAATTGGAAACCTAAAACGGAAAAGATGTCGTACCGTACTCGGACCTGCCGCCGCCGAAGATGAAACAGTGGCACCTACAAATTTTCAGATGCAAAATCTAGGGTTAAACAACGGACAAACAGAAGAAGAAAAAAACCTAAAATCATGGGTGGGTAAAATCGAAAGTAATTGGAAGAGAAAGTAGAGAGATATAATACCAATTCGATTCCGATCTCGTGCCCTGGAAGCGAAAACAGTAATTCACGATCTAAATCGCCGCCATGGAAGAGAAGACGGGGAAGACTAAGAGAGAAAGAAAAGAAAAAAAAATTATGCCACAACACTGATCCATTTTCTAGCGCAGGTAAACAAAAGAATAGTGAATGAACGATCTGAGAGAAAACAAAGCAACACAAGGAAGATCATTCGGTCTAAGATTGCACCACGTAAGCGATCTGAGTGATCTCTTCTCATTGGTTATTGTCTTTTAAAGGTTTATTTATTTTCTCATACCCTAAATAAAAAAATTTGTAAATTTTCTTATTTACGTTATTAATTTAGAAATATTTTAATAGTAATGTGTTTATTATCTTCATCATAATATATGATTTTGTAGTTAACAAAAAAAAACTATATAACAAATGTTATGTGATACTAACCTATAGATGAAAGGGTTAGTAACTTATCATTAGTTTGTAAGTTTTTACCCTGTTTATGCCATGATATAAGTCCTTTTATAGAGTCTTTTACAGGTTCTAGCACGTTTGGAGCCTAATTGGAGTTATTAGAGCTTTATGGAGCAATCTGGTGCAAGAGCTGAAGTTCGTGCTGCTGAGTACCTGATTTCACGACAGGTATCGATCGATACCACCCTGGTATCGATCGATACTCTTCGAGGCTGACACGACATGCGACTTTTATGAAGAGTTAAAGAATTGCAATTTGGTCCAGAAGTCTTTGATAATTACAAGAAGGCCCCAACTCGTGATTTAGATTATAAATAGGATTTTACATCCACTTGTTTAGGCTATGCTTTATTTTATAGTTTGATTTTACTTTGGTTTTAGAGAGACAAGTCTGATTTCCCTTCGTCCGAAATCAGATCTCAAGAACCTTCTTTGATTATTCTATTGATGATTTATTCAAACATATCTTTTGATTCAATTGCTATGTCTGAGTAGATCCACTTTAGGTTTAGGGTTTTCTCATAAAGGATTTCTCTGAATGCTAGGTTAATTATCTGTTTAGGATTCACCATCTGAATTAGTTCTTCGCCTTAGGTTGTGTTCATAGCTAATTCTAGGTTGACGAATCTAGAACTTAGATCTTAGGATAATTGATTAGGCACGACAGTGCGATTAATTACCTGATAGAACCTAGGTGAGCAAATTGATTATTCGCAAAGAAATTTGGTTTAATTGATTTGTGAAAGAGTAGCATCTATAACATTTATTGCAGAGTTTGTAAAAACGCTATGTTTTAGTGCTATCAATACTTCAATTTCCTGTAGTGATGCAAAGGACGCTTGTCGTTTAGGATGTGCATGTAATTTTCTAAACGAAACATTGAAGGAACCAGCTGTCATGAGGGAGCGTATCCTATCTACTAGACTAATTGACTATCTTATTCTCATAGTTTCAATCTCGATTTGTGTAGAAAAGTTGATTCATTTCTTTATGTAGTCACGTTTGATTAATTGACTATCTCGTTTTCATAGTTAAACTTAATGAATATCTAATTTTGTAGCAAAATGGAGAATCTTCATCAATGTAATGCCACACCGCAACCAAAAAATAGGTTTCACCAAATACGCGATGTACTTGTTGATGATAGCTACACGACATGCTTCCTTTGTAGTTGTACTCGTTGATGATAGCTACACGACATGATAGCTACAGGATGTACTCGTTGATGATAGCTACACGACATTTTCTCTTTTTGCGTAATTGACTATCCGTTATTCTCATAGTTTCAATCTCGGTTTGTCTAGAATTGTTGATTTATTTTTATATGTAGTTATGTTTGAGTGACGGATTATATTCCATGCATAGTTTAACAATCATTTTTGTATAGCATAGTTGACCACATATATATGTAGCTGTTTTTGACGGACATCAGAAATTTCGTTAAGTACACTATAAATGGTGTTCAACTAATATGAAATATAAAGTGGACGACTACAACCTCAAGTAGATAACTAATATATACCACAAATAAACGACCAGACCCACCTATTTTCAAACTAACATGAAATATAATTTTGTTCATATAGTTATTTTATAACATTTCACAAAAGATAGTTTAGTTAATACATAAAGATAAATGACTACTCTCACCTTATAGTTAGGTTTGATTTCAAATAACTACTTATGTTAAATAATCAACTATGTATATTGATACACAACTCATCTATGCCAAAGAATAGTTCTTTATTCAAACTTAATCATTGCACAACTATTACATAGCTAATTATATTATTCGTATTTACACCATTTTGTGTAATTTTAGTATGCATAACTAAAATAGTCCTCTATATTAGAAAATATCTCAGATGTCTATGCATATTGAACATTTTTTACTTCGTTGTGTAATCGTGTATGAGTTGACGAGAAAGTATAAAAACGATAATTATATTGCATAGTTCCTAACAAGTCTATGTATTACAAAATAGATAACTATATTTTGTAATATCATTATCTAACCTAAAATAGTAACATATATTATACAGTGTCTTACTTCTACCAAACATAATATAAATGACTATTTCTTTGTCTTCACTTGTGTTAATGAAATTTTTTGCAAATCTCCAGTTCCACGATAGCAATCATCATCGTACACATCCATCTCCGCAGCTGATATGCTCAATTTAATACCCTAAATAGTACTAAAGCAGTTGCTGCAGTAAATAAGGGGTCGAACACAAGAACTCAAGAGATCACACAATAGATTATATAGATCCGAAACAAGCTAAACCAGAAGATGTAATTGAAAACAGGATTGTAAGTTAAAGCGTTTGTAAATTCAGTTGGAGGAATGTAGGCTTAGGGTATTTCTCAGGAAATCAATGAATGCAGTCTAATTAACTAACATGATTCAAATTAAGCACTGTTCTAGAACTCAAATCACTAAAATATAGTTAACCAACTCTCGTTGCGAAATCTATCTAAATCTAAAGCCTAGGAATTCCAAATCTCTTTGCGAATCCTAAAATCTAAACCAGCTTTAATAACAGGTTTGATATGTTCACAAATCAATTAAACCAAATCTCTTTGCGAATACTCAATTTGCTCACCTAAGGTTCTATCAGGTAATTAATCGCACTCTCGTGCCTAATCAATTATCCTAAGATCTAAGTTCCAGGTGATTAATCTAGAATTAGCTTTGGGAACAAACCTAAGGTGAAGAACTAATTCAGATAGTGAATCCTAATAATAAATTAACCTAGCATTCAAAGAAATCCCTATGAGAAAACCCTAAACCTAACAGGTGATCTACTCAGACATGGTAACTGAATCAATAAACATGGCTGAATAAATACTCAAATAAATAGATAAGAAAGAGTAACAAGGGTTCGAAATCTTCTCTCAGACGAACAAAGTATCAGACTTGTCTCCCTCAAAAGCTCTCTCAGAAATCCAGAATAAAATAAGCGTAGCCTAAACAGATGGCTGAAAACTCCTATTTATAACCTAAAACACGACTTGGGGTCTTCTTGTAATTATTAGAGACTTCTGGACCAAGTTGCAATTCTTTAACTCTTGGAAAACTCGCGGGTCGTGTCTTGCTGTGATGGGTATCGATCGATACCAGAGGGTATCGATCGATATTGGCCGTCAAAACAGGTACTCAGCAACACGATCTTTAGCTCTGCTCCAAAGTGCTCCAGAAAGCTCCAACACTTCCAATAATCCTCCAAGTGTGCTATAACCTGCAAAGGACTCTAAAAGACTCCAAAATACTAAAAAGACTCTATAAAAAGGACTTATATCATGGTCTAAACAGGGTAAAAACCATGATATATCAACTCCCCAGACTTAGATTTTGCTTGCCCTCAAGTAAATAAAAGACTAAACAGAGAAAGAAGTTTGAAAACGTAGAGACTCACCTGTTCCTGAACCATCGAAGTGACCCTTTTCCCAAGCACCCAAATGTCACCTGATCAGCTTTTGATCTAACCACCATGTACTTCTCCGTAGACATTCGCAGCTTTTCCAGACTCCACACAAAATCCCACAGCATTGTTCAAGTAAAGCCCTCATCGCCAGTTTCATCTCTGCAGCTAATATTCAAGAACTTTCTAGACTCTTTACCAGACAATATCTTGACAAAGGAACCACTCTTTTTCACACTTTTTGTATCAATTTCTCTCCCCCAGACTTATTTCTTATTATGTTCTCTTTTTTTTTATTTATTTTGTTTTTCTTTTTCTTTTCAGCTTTTGCATATACACATCAAGGTATGAGACGCGAGTATTGATGGTGTTTGCCACCAAATCCCCGGTTCTTCCCTATCTATGTATCAAAGGATGTAGGCGAATAATGGCATCATAGGAAAATCCTAGCCTCGCTTCCAATCCTTTGTGTGATCATTCCCTCTTAAGTAGAATAATGGGATCGCTGGAAATTTTCCTAACCCTCTACTCAGAAGAAAATCATTTCAATCTTTTATGCTCTTATTTATCAACTTATAACAGGGGAGAGAGATACCATAACTCTAAACACATGGGTTCCTTTATCAGATATGAATGATGAATCAAGCTCTAAGAACACTAACCACATTGATGAAGTGCAAAAATTTGGCTCAGGCTTCAGAAGAACTCTGCTGGAGACATGGATGTTTTCTAGTCAACTGGTCAGTCTTTGGATTTTTCATTAGTCGATCTAGAACTGATCCTGTAACACTGTGCACTCAAAAACAAAATCAAATCAATAGGTTCAAGCACAGGATCATAATCTCCAACAAATTTTGACTCAATAAAACAGTTTTGACTCGATAAAACAACTGACTCTAAGAAAAACAAAAACTTTGTCAGCAGACACCTCCCCCAGACTTGAACAACACTGTCCACAGTGTTATCTAGCCTAGAGTCAGTGAAATAAAACAAAATAGCAGACTAAAATTGGGATAAACAAGAAGTTACTTTGCTGGAACATCAAGTATCGATCGACACACAGCCTGGTATCGATCGATACCAGGCTTTAATCGACTTGTCGAACCTTTCATCCGCGATTGGCATCGATCGATACCAATAGGGTATCGATCGACACTTAGGCGATTTTGGATTTTGCTCCTTCTTTATCCTGACACAGACACAAAACGAACGAAAATAAACAGAAAAACGAATCAAAAACAAACTCACCAGTGGGTTGCCTCCCACCAAGCGCTCGTTTAACGTCAATAGCTTGACTGTAACGCCATTCAGGCTGTTGGTGCATCATCCAAAGGCATTATCTGCCCTGTTGGAATCTCGCCTTTCGCCCAATAGTGTTTCACTCTTTTTCCATTGACAGTGAACTCTTCGCCTTTGCGATTTATCAGCACTACAGCACCATGTGGTCTGACCTCCTTGATTGTGAAGGGACCTGACCAACGAGAACGCAATTTACCAGGAAACAATTGCAAACGAGAGTTATACAGAAGTACCTGGTCGTTTGGTTCGAAGTGTCTGGAGATGATATTCTTATCATGATAGGCCTTGGTTCTCTCCTTGTACAGCCTCGAGTTCTCATAAGCGTCGTGCCTGATCTCATCCAGCTCGTTCATCTGAATCAATCTCCTCTCAGAAGCAGATTTGATGTCGAAGTTCAGCATCTTCGTT
>PKML01044300.1:185995-229334 GCA_002933935.1 Eutrema yunnanense | reverse complement strand
ATGCTTCAATCGCATTTAGAGAATTGACTCTAAGAGATAGAAATATCTTGTATCAATCCTTCTCGCGGTCAATGGTTCGAACCTCATGTTTATATGTGTGGTGCAGCTTCGTATCGGTCAAATGGTTGATTTAGATTTTTTTTTTTTTTTTTTTCTTAAAGGATTGACTTAGATTAATTCAAGATTGGTATAAAAATATTGACTCGTACATGGCTGTTTGATTGCACTTAAGGATTACTAATATATAACTTAATTAACGATTTCTTAAATCTGATTTATAGGAACCGGCGGTTCATGATTATGATAATGCAAGTCTTTATGGTGACTGTCATACTTTGTATCTCGGCGTCCTTTTTCTTGGTTGTGCTGTTAGTCCATCCCCGGACTATCAACATCCCTCTTTTGTATACCCAAATAGCGTATTTAGCATTTTGGGTCTGTTTTGTTGTTGTAATGCTGATAATCCAACTGTTTATTAAGTATTTTGGGTCTGCTTCTGCTAGAATTTGTGGTATTTCTCATTTTTCAATACAACATTATAATGATATAACTCTATAAATTAATAATAATTATGTTAACTATTTTTTGTGAACATCATATTAAGTTCCATAATGAGTTTACCTATAATTCATTTTTTGTTATTTTATTAATATGTTATAACTATTTAAAATTTTGAATTACGAAAAAAATAAGCGAAATTAATCAAAACAAAAGCAAAATAATAGCAAAACCGAAGCAAAATATAAGAAAAATATAAACAAAATTAGCAAAATGTTTTATTAAGTTCTAATAAATGAGTTGATGTCGTTCACAAAATTGAAGTTATAATTTATTTTTTAGTTGATCAATGATTGTAAATATAATATATAATAGCATAGTTCTCTCTCCATCTAGGATGTCCACATTCTTAATTTCATAAACACATTCTAACATTTTAAATATGATAAATCTCTAATTCAATTTTTTGGTTGAAAATCTAACAATATATCGTTTTCAATAAAATATTTCATTATTTTTTATCCAATTAGTATTACAATTTTCTTTAATTCTTAATATCGTATTCTCACGTTTTGTCTTTTTTTTTTACACTAAGTTTGTTTGTATTTTTATAATTTCTATTAAATAAAATTAATAATAAATATAAATAGACATGTATTAAATAATTTTTTATATATGCTTTAATATTAAAATTTATGGTTTTGCTGATGTACACATCCTAGATGGAGAGGTAACTCTGCTAATATATATAGGATTTTTTTCCTATTTCCCATTCAAATTTTTTATTTTCCTACACTTTTTTTAATAGTAACTATACATAAAAATCTTATATATATATATAGAATAAAAAAATTGCAAGAAATTAATAATTATGACCCATAATTATATATATATATATATATATATAAGATTTTTTATGTATAGGTATACCGTATACTTAATATATAAAAAATTATATAGGAAGAGATATTAAGCCATTTATTTGCAATTATTTTTATTTTCCTACAATTATTTTTACCATAAATTATGGGATATCCCAATATATTATAACTTCAATTTTGTGAACGACATCAATTTTGTGAACGACATCAACTCATTTATTAGAGCTTAATAAAATATATTGCTAATTTTGTTTATATTTTTCTTATATTTTGCTTATGTTTTACTATTATTTTGTTTTTATTTTGATTAATTTTGCTAATTTTTTTTTTGTAATTCAAAATTTTCAATAGTTATAACTTCGAATTTGACAATTTTCAAAATTTTCAAAATATTATAAATTCGAATTTGAAATTAGGTTGCTGGTCCGTGAGAAATTTTTATCCCAATAGTTCTTTTGAATGGTTTACTAAAATATGTTAAATTTTTTTGAAACATCCATTTTTTTTTACCTCAAAAATTAAACATCCATATAAACATAGAAAGTATATGGTAATAATAGATTCTAAAAATTAATTTTAAAAAAAATAGTATAGCTTACTATATATTTTAGTTTTCTTTTATTTCTACTTACATATACCATTTTGTGACTAAATTTATTTTTATATCTTTATGCGTATCTTATTAGTTGTATTTTTATTTCCTATTTCCCATTCAAAATTTTTATTTTCCTACAAATTTTTTATATAGTAACTATACATAAAAATCTTATATATATAATAAAAAATTTGCAAGAAAATAAGGGAAAAATGTCATTTAAATTTTCAATTTTTAAAATTCGGCCATTAAAAGCACGAACTATCGGGTTGTCCATTTAAATCTTCAACTTTCGTTGACTTTGTTTTTAAATCCTTAACTTTCGTTGACTTTGTTTTTAAATTACAAACTTTGTTTGACTCGGCCAAAATAGGCACGTCGTTAAGTCACCGTTCAGAATTTCTGTTAAACAGAAAACAACGTCGTTTTGTTTTAAAATTAAAACGGGGAAAATGCCATTTAAATCCTCAACTTTCAAAATTTGACCATTAAAAGCACGAACTATCGGAAAAATACCATTTAAATCCTCAACTTTCTTTGACTCGGCCAAAAAGAGCACGGCGTTAAGTCCGTAAACGGAACGGAGTTACAATTCCGTTAAAACTTAAGGTTAACTCATACGACGTCGTTTTAAAATCCAAAAACTAGATCTATCGACATCGGAAAATCTCACCTCCAACGACGTCGTATGAGTTAACCTTGAGTTTTAACGGTATTGTAACCACGTTAATCCATTCCGTTTACGGACTTAACGTCGTGCTCTTTTTGGCCGAGTCAACGAAATTAGATTTTAAAACAATGTCGTATGAGTTAACCTTGAGTTTTAACGGAATTGTAACCTCGTTAATCCGTTCCGTTTATGGACTTAACGCCGTGCTCTTTTTGGCCGAGTCAACGAAATTAGATTTTAAAACTTAGATGTATAGTTATATTTTTATTTCCTATTTCCCATTCAAAATTTTTATTTTCCTACAAATTTTTTATATAGTAACTATACATAAAAATCTTATATATATAATAAAAAATTTGCAAGAAAATAATAATTATGGCCCATAATTATATGTATATATAAAAGATTTTGTATGTATATGTATACTTACTATATAAAAAATTATATAGTAAGAGAAATTATAGCCATTTATTCCCCAATTATTTAGCAAAAATTATGGGATATCCCAATATATAGAAAAATTATGATTAATTTGCTTTGACAGCCCAAAACTATACTAATTAATTAAAATTAAGGAGTGGACGGGAAAATAATTAATTTAAAGCACGACATTTCCTTGTCTACGATCGAAAAGCTCGCAAATATAATTGAGAGAGAAGACGTTGAGAAACCTTCTCTGAGATTTCACAGACTCGTCGGAGAAGTCAGTACCCGCCGGAGAATTAGAAGATGTCGTGGCAATCGTACGTTGATGACCACCTTATGTGCGATGTCGAAGGCAACCACCTCACCGCCGCCGCAATTCTCGGTCAAGACGGCAGTGTCTGGGCACAGAGCGCCAATTTTCCTCAGGTTTTTCTTCGTTTCTCTGATCAATCGTTTGAATCGACCGGATTTGGCCGCCTGTTTTTGTGATTTTCTGTGATCGGATCTGAGGAATCTCGGATCTGATTGTGATTTTACTATCTCCGATATTCTTCTCCGGAATCTGGGAATAGTCGATCTGCTTTTCTGTATCAAATCAATCGATCCGTATGCGAAATCGGCCTTTAGTGTGATTCTGAGATTTCATCGGTATCAATCGATCCATGTATCTATTTGTGAACTCATACGCATGCGTGAGCAATACAAATGTAATTGAAAATTCTCACCAAATCTATCAGATTTCCCTCAAATCCATGGATGCGAGATCTTCTTGTAGGCATGTAGATTGTATGGTCTTAGGATCATTGCTTAACAATTGTTTATCTGATGATCCAACGGTTGACTGCTTTTTTACTTGTTCAATCTAATGCGTATGGATGTGTTCTTGATATGTTTTCTAGTTGAAGGCTGAAGAGATCGCTGGAATCAAGAAGGATTTCGAGGAGCCCGGGACTCTTGCCCCAACCGGACTATTTCTTGGTGGCGCAAAATACATGGTTATTCAAGGTGAACAAGGAGCTGTGATCCGAGGGAAGAAGGTAAATTCTTTAGATCAAACATCAGAAACTGCTTCTATGAATTTTGATAGAGAATGGAATCAGAATTCATTGGACAATCTGTGAATCTGCAGGGACCTGGAGGCGTCACTATCAAGAAGACGACTCAAGCCTTGGTCTTTGGCATCTACGAGGAACCGATGACTGGAGGTCAATGCAATTTGGTTGTGGAAAGGCTCGGGGATTACCTCATCGAGTCTGATCTCTAAACCGAGATTTCATTTCAGGTTTCTTCTTTTAACTAAAGAGTGTCATTGCGCTTTGTGATTTATTGTAATGCTTTCAAACGCAATCAATAAATTGTTGGTCTTGTTACCTTGGTTTGGGTTTCTGTGTCTTGTAATGGCATTTGATAATCTTTTTTTTTTTCCTTCATATGTATTGAGTTTTTGGATTTTTATTTTTCTTGAATGGATCTGCGGTTTACAATATGTGGTTTGAAAACATTGGCTCAACATCCATCGACATGTTCATAAAGCGAACCGGGAATATCTATGAACCGAGGCCAGATCAAATTTAATATTCATATTTCATACACGCAACAATCCTCTCTTCTTCTTCTTTGTATTTCAGAGTCTGAGAATACTCGTAAAAAATTTGGTTTGATCGTAGTCATATCATGGGATTTTTACTGCCATGATATGAATTAAAGAAAGAGATTTGATGTCTCGCCTCTCCTCTGCATTCCTTAATTCTCAACGGTTTTGGTATTTGTTATAATTTATTTAACATTATTGTTTTTATTTTCTTCACATATATCAGTTTGTCTCATTCTAATATTTACGGTCCTACAATATTACGCTAACACAACCAGATGTCATGATTATGGGGCCTTTATCAAGTAATTACTGATCTAAGAGGAAACATACCAGATTTCTTCGCAAATTTACCAAATCTTTGACTGAATTTTTGTTAAAACTATTCCAGTTTAGGTTTTCCTCCTAGATAGTCATCTGTGTGAATTGTAATGGTCTGTGGAATTATATTGAAGCATCAGGTTTTGCCGGGTTGAAAAAGAAAAGTCATAACTTTTTCACTTCTAAGCTGAATATCATTCAGAATTGTACAAGTTTTTGCTTTTAGTTGATCAAATTATAAGTCAGAAAATTTTAATTTTAAATTACGCTGAGCTTAAGAGCTTGAATTAAAACCATAGTTTCCATCTTCTCTCGAGTTCATTGGTGTTGTAAGATCGAAAAATCAGGACATAATTCTCACCCTTTATTCAATTGTTAGAATATTCAATTGATCTTGGCCTGTTTTGGCCGCGGGAAATGTTTTCTTCCGTTGCGGCCAGAGTATTCCGGCGATACACCGTTTGATATTATATAACTCTTCAATGTATTAGACACACGTATTGATTAAAACATAATTATAACATTCATAAGAACGATTATACAAAGTTTTTATTAATTAAAAATATGCATTATCATTTTCTTCTCTATAAAAACCACATGACTACAATCCCAATTTATTATTAGAAACAATTACATAGAAATGCACTTTTGTACTTTGTTATTACACAATATAAGTCACTTTCAACTCTTTGGTCACTTTTATGTATTAAAAGACTTTTTTATCCTTTTCTGGTCATACAACACTCTTTTTTTACTCATAAGTCTTTCCTTCTCTCATTCAACACTCTCTCGTTGTTTCATTTGTTCTTTAATTTTCCCATAGTTAGTTTCTCATTTGGCTCAACATCAGATTTTGGCATAGTTTTTTTTTCAATTATAAGGTTTCTTTGTAATTGTAATTATTTTTTTCGAATTCCTTGTGTTCTGTTCAAATATGGGTTTCGTATAAAATCGATTCAGAATTGTGGATGATTGATTCGGCGGGTGGGATTCTCCACCAAGACGCCTTCACCTCGGACACCGCCAAGAAAAGCGTGGATGGACATGCACGTGTGGACGAAAAGCGTGGATGGGCATGTGTGGATGACTGTATATTTTCAGTCGGCTTTTTCGTTTATGGCTTTATTAACTTATATCGAACTTGTTTCCTATAACCCTTGAGTTGTTGTATCTCATAAAGGTTTGAATTTTATATTTTTGCAGAGAAAGGGGTTGTACTTTATCTCTAATGGCTAGAGATTGGGTTTCCGATGAGACGTATCAGAGATGGACAGTCATCAGTGGACAAATGTGTGGATAAGAGATCGTAGATACGAGAGCGTAGATATAATAGTGTGCTTATGTCTTGTGTACCTATTTGTTGTAACGACTTACTCAAGAGCTCGTCTAAATCTCTACCTTTAAATTAACTAATTAAATCCATAGCAAAAGACTTTTACTTTTTGGTATATTAGAACACGTCCATGATATTGTATCCATCAAAACCCATCCACTATATCTTTGTGCACTGAAAACAATTTTACTTTTTTCATTGCTTTGCTTAGCTAGATTCATATGTCAGAGTTTCTCTCATCACCTTGTTTGTTTCTTCTCATTGATTGCATTAAAACTTAACATTGTGAAGAGTTTACAAATACCATATAAATTTTCAAAATCATATACCACTCATAAGTAATTTACTTGTAAATATCAAGAACTATATTCATACATGACAATCCACACATGACCATCCACACTACACATTAATAATACGAGATTCCCATATGTCCACACATAATTGTCCACGTCTTCATATCCACATCGATCTGAATTACATATGTTTAGTTTTTTTTTTTTTTAAGATTTCTTGTTTCACATCAAAACTATAGCAAAATAGATCTTCAAATGTATGAAACATAAAATAATCATTCATTGTTACCAAAGAAATTATTTTATGTCTTTCATATTATAAAAAAAATAGAGAACAAATCATGTGGGGTGATAATTATTTGACTCAGATTATGGACCATCCACGACTTCACATCCACCATTTTTGTGACCATGGGGGCAATTTCAGATTTACAAAAAATAAATAGTGCAAAAAGTGACCAAAGAGTCACAAGTGACTTTTTTGTAAGAAACTAAACTGAAAGTGACTTTTTTTGTAAATCACCCTTATTATTACTAATCCCAAATTGTCTTTTTTTTTTTTAATAATATTCTATGCAATTTAAAAAATCAATGTTTCTTAAATAAGAAATGTATATCATAGTAAATACATGTAAAGTTTGTCGTAACATACAAAGCGTAAAATTTAAAATCTTATTATATAAAGCTGAATTTTTCGACGTGAGCGTGACAAAGAGGATAATTATAACTCACGAGATTGTGACATTTGTCACGGTTGTTAGTTTATATCTTGACATGTGTCAATTTAATTAACAAAGTAAAAAAAGAAATAAAGTAAATATTAAAAAATGTTTAACTTAAAAAAGACAATCTTAGTAAAAATGAATTAAAGTAAATATTAAAAAATGTTTAACTAAAAAAAAGAAAAAAAAATCTATATAAAAAAAGGAAACTTAAAATAATAATAAAAAAAGAATAAAAAATGTAAATTGATCCTAAAAGCTAAAGTTAATAAAAAGAGGAAAAATCAAAAATTATAATGGAAAATTTTAAAATTGATTAATAATCAATTAATTAAAAAACATAAAAATTTGGAAAGATTAATAATTGATCCATAATCCTAAATGGTAAAGTTACTTAATAATAAGAAAAATATAAAAAAGGAAAACATAAAATTTGAAAAAATTAATAATCGATTTATAATCTTAAAAGCTAAAGTTACTTAAAAAAAGAAAAAAAAAATACAAAATCTACATTTATCCTAAAAAGCAAAGTTAATAAAAAAGGAAATTTTTTTTTATAGTTTTTCTATTTAGTTTAAGGAAATAAAACAATGTATTACTAATCCTAAAAGAAAAGAAAAACTATAATTTCTCACCTCTACATAAATAATTTGGTAGTATATGTCAATTACATACCAAAAATTAAAATAAAAAGTTCAATAATCGTTTGCAAAGGTATTTAACTGTATCTGCTCCACAAAATTCTTTTTTCATAGTTTATATTTAATTCATCGGAAACTTTTTGATTCTATATTTTTATTTTATTTATTTTTACGGGTGATTTAATTTTGTTTATTATTTTTAGTTTTTTCACAGGTTATAAAATATCTTATAATATAAAATAAAATATTTCAAAGTTAGTAATATGCATGATCGCGACACGTGTTAAGTTAATCGATTAGACTTCGATATGTGTTTAATAAATTTTCAATTATATTTTAACACGTAAAATTAATAATAAAAGTAAAATGTATAATCGATTCCTAATCTTAAAAGGTAAAATGAAAAAAAAATAGTAGTAATGTTTAGATTAATGAAATTAAACAAAAACTATAAATAAAAACCAAAGTTTTTTTAAATAGAAAAAGTCATATTTAAGGTTATAATAAGAAAATTAAAAGCCAAAAAATAATAAAAAAAGGAAAAACCATATTTCAGTTTAGAATAAGGAAATATTCTTATTATATAAAACTGAATGTTTTAAAGGTGTTAATTCACCTGATCACGGCACGTGTCAAGTCAAAGTTGGAAAATTTTAAAATCGATTAATAAAAAAACTTATAAATTCTGAAAATTTAATAACCGATTCATAATCTTAAAAGATAAAGTTACAAAAAAAAATTAAAATTTTTTAAAATTAATAGAAAAAGAAGAAAAAAAACATTCATTAGTTTTTCTATTTAGGTTAAGGAAATTAATCATAAAAGGAAAAGAATTTTAATTTCTCACTTCTATATAAACCATAATTTGGTAGTATGTCAATTATACACCAAAAAATTAAAATTCCAATAATCGTATCCAAAATTTTTTATTGCTGTTTTTCACCAAATTTTTCTTTCAAGGTATATATTTATTTTATCTTAGACTTTGTTTCTAAATTTATGTATTATATATTTTCACGGGTGATCTAATTTTGTTTTATATTTTTCGTGTTTAATTTTTGTTTCACGGGTTATAAAATATTAATTTTCAAACCCGCATATATGCGGGTACTTATCTAGTAAAATATAAAAAATTACCAAGTTATCTATATTGAGGATAATAGTATGGTGTTCAATCTGGATATCGGTTCGATTTCGGTTTGTTTTTTTCGGTTTTGTGTTTTTTGGTTGATAAAAATAGATACCGTATTAAATCCATATCTACTTTGGTATGGTTCGGTTTGGATACTCTTAGTTTTTGGGTTTATTCGGTTTTATACGGAAAACAAGAACTATGTTGATCAATGTCATTTCAAATTATGTTAGTTTCAATTATTCTACATAGAAAATTAGAAATTAAGAAAACATCGAAAGGATTAAAATCTAAGAAGAGGCAGTATATGTCCTAGTAAAACCAACGAAACTCTACGATTCAAAAAGAATATAATATCAAAGAATAAAAAAAGCAGTAAAACGTTTGTCTTTAACATCAAATAAATCCTTAAACTTTGAATCAAAACTTAAATTTCAAGATAATACCAACAAAGAAAAAATCCAAAACCATGGAAGCAAAGTTATTTGACTCTCCCTCATAGTCATCATCCATCGGTAATGTATATTATTATTATTGAATTTAGAACTAACTAATCGGTTGTTTTTGTTTAATCGGTTTATATCCGAACCATATCCGTATCCTACGGTTTTTAGAAATCACATTCATTCGGTTTATATGGTATAACCGAAACCAAACCATATTGCTCTAGTTCGGTTCATATCGGATTGGTTCGGTTCGGATTTCCCGGATTGAACACCTTTAGATAGATAATACAGTCAGTTGATGATTTGCAGGATGAGATTGTGAGAAACGAAGGATCTTTGACATTGACACTTTAACTTGGTTTTCTTTTTCCACCAATTTCTGTCGCTACACGTTCATAATTTTTGTTTAATTTTGGTTTTAAACTTTCTCATGTTCCCCTGCTAGTGTTAGACTGTCTATATATCTATCGTGTGTTCTTCTTCCGAAGTGTGAGCAGCAAAGAGAATGATTGATACCTTATTTTAGTAAACCGTCCTCACACAATGAAACATTACTCTGTAAAGGGCACTAGTAAAATATTATTAAAAAAATCACAAGAACAAATAAATCTATATATATATATAGCTTATTTAGTCACCTCTGTTTCTTTTACCTTCCAGGTCATTGGATTTGAATCAAACTTGGAACATAATTAAACAAATTTGGCGAAAATGAATACCCTTGAGATGCTCCAAAATCCACTTGTCTGACTTTATTATCCTCCCCAACAATGTATAGCAAGACGTAGGTCTTGCTGTTGTCTTTGTTCCATAACAAGTTATCACAACACAGGGCGATTTTCTTCTCCTCATCGACTAAGAAACTTGTGTTGAGGCAAAGGCCAGGTCGAGGCTTATCCACTACTAATATCTTGCTCCACGACACCGCTTTGGGCTCATCTATCGGATTGCTTACCCATATCTCTATCTTGGACTCTAATATATCACTGTGTCAAGAAACCTTAATAGTTGTAAAGGGTTTTCTTATTTGATACAATGCTAAGACAATGCCTTATATACACATAGATTTGTCTTACGTACAATGCATTGTCTTAGCATTGTATCAAATAAGAAAACCCTTTACAACTACTAAGGTTTCTTGACATGGTATCAGAGCTAAGACAATGCTTATATACACATAGATTTGTCTTACGTACAAGGCCCATGGCCCAATACACTGCGTCGTAATAACACTGAAAGCTTCTCTTCTCTAACAACTGATAGAGACACATTTTCATAACTAGCATGCGGATTGGGAAGACACGTGCAAATCTCTCTGTTGTATAATCAAAACTGACTAAGAATATGCCGGGGTCTGACTCTTTTTCATCCAAAGCAAACCAGTAGGTGTTTCCCTTCAAATACACGCTGGAACGAGTGTACATTAATTTGCAGTCTGGAGTGACATCAAGAATCCTCCACAAACCAGAGTCTATCTCATAGATTTCGAATATTTGGTTCTCCCTACTAGTAGAATCCAGGTGTCTCAATATTTTGTAGCTAATATTGTGAGACCTATTGTTGTCTTGGTAGCATCCAAGAGTATAACTTACGGAACCCATGGAACGATTTATGGGATGGGTGATCCACTTGGTTTGACCGTACATGGGTTCCAAACCACGAAGCTAGGGTGCCATGTGCTGGTGCATAACAACAAACCATCACAGTGAAAGACTTGAGATATCTCGAATCGAGCTGAATAAATGAGATCTAGTAGGCTAAGCTCACCTTTAAACTCATGGAAATCGACACTCAACGAGAGAATCCTGGATTCCTTGGTTAACATGAGAACCAGAAACTGCTTTGCGGCTTTATCAAAGTGATTCTTAGCGAATCTCCTATTGTTGAATAAACTGTTCCATAGTTTGCAGGTAGATCGTAACCGTTTCAGAGATGTGGCCGGAACGCGACATAGTATCTCCTCCTCTACCAAATTATCTGGAAGAAGAAGTTGCGACACCGTCATTGTCATCTTTCTGTAAAGACTCTTTCCATTTCCTTTTTTTTTTGACAATGGCCATTTGTAATTTTATTGTTTTCATTTTTTGCAGCGATTCAGAACAGAAAAACAGAAAATTCCCCCCCTTGATTCTATAAAAGAGCCTATTCTCTTTCTTCCTCTGTTCGCTAGAAACAATACGTGGAAATAGAAATAATGGAGAAGAAACATTAAACTATAGAACAAACTTTTAAACCAAAAATAGATGTCATCAATATTCAATAGGTTTTTACAACTGCTGTTACACCGAAAGAGAAAACAGATTCTTGAAGATATGAAATGATATGAACAATCTTCTATATGATATGAACAAATTCTTGTAGATATGAAATGATATGAACAATCTTCTATATGATATGAACAACCTTCTATTATCACATTCCCCTGATATGATGATGATACGAACAATCTCTTCTACATTATACGAACAATCTTCTATTCTCTCATTCCCCTAATATGATGATGATATGAACAATCTTCTTCTGATACGAACAATCTTGTAATCTCTCATCCACTGCTCACAGTAAATGCATGTCGTCAAGACCTCTTTACCATAGGGATGACTCTTCAGATCAGCAGTACATCTTATGATCTCAGAGGTAAGCTTCTTACATTCAGTCACATTCATAACGCACAACCTCTTAACAATGCTCTGGAAAACGTAGTTTCCATACCTATGTCTCACCAAATAAAAAAGAGTTGGAGTCAGTTCATACCAGCCCCAGTTCAATATAAATGGTGGTCCGAGACAAGATAAAAAATATGGCCATTTGTAAATTACAAATTTTGTAGTTAAACAAAAAAACTCATCTTTGTATTTCTTATAAAAACACAGCAAATCGGAAAAAAAGAACAAAACATTATTTCTGAAAAACAATCCTCTTTACATTTTTTCCTAAATTGTTCAATTTTTTTTTGTTCCAGTGGTCTTTAGATATATAATTATGTGACACAAACCAATTGTTTTTAGTTACAAAATAATATTTTAAATAAAAACATAGAGTTCAAATTTTGTGCATTATATATTATTAACCTAAAACTAAATATGTGACCCATAAAAACCTAAAACTAAATATGTGACCCATAAAAACATAAAAAAATATGGTGGTCCTAGGCCATCACCTAGCTCGTATGCCCAACGGGCCGGGCCTGGTTCATACAAGATGAACGATGCATTCCTCTGGCTCCCAAGCTTGAAAACGCTTTGGATGACATAGTTGCCATATGGATGGAATGAGAGGCTTGGGAACTGTCCAGCAAGTTGATCCACCAAGTATTCAGAGGCATGATTGTGCAGAACGATTAGGCTTTGAAGAAAACGGGACCTGAAATTGCAAATACAAGAAGAAATGAGTGCTTTCTTTCAACTTGACACTAGAGATCATTAAAAGACAACAAAACTAACCCGTTGCGATCACATGCAATGTCAATAACCTTGATTTTACTAATCAGGCACATCTGCAATTCCAGAGTAGATGAAGAAATAAAAAAATTCAGGTTCTTGGCGCCTGTTGTGTTTTGGGAAAGTAAGATGATCTGTTGAGACAAGTTCCTCAGAAATGGCTGCAAAAAAAAAGAACAATGAAGCTTGTATAAAGCACTGAATCGTGTATACAATGAAGCTTGCATAAGTCATTTCAATACTATCAAAAGAAGAAATGAAGCACATATCATACCTCAAGCTGTAACGCGTTCAGATTTTGAAAGAGAAAACTGAAGAGGGGTTAAATATTGTCAATCTCTGTCATGATCTCAATCAACACCGAATCCTTCAAAAGCCAGACACACTCTTCTATCTTGCCGGAGAAATCAATGATTCTAAAGAAAGTTTGACGTCTATAGACAATGAAGCTTGTATAAGTAACACTGGTGACAGAAAAGTAAAACCCTAACGAATGAAGTTTGGGTGTAAGATGCCTACCTGATTTCATGGCGTAATGTTGCTGTCATGATAGAGAAACTGTGTTTAACTCGATTCCGCTAATGAATCAATGTTCAGAAAACACAAATTCAATTCTCAAGCTGCTAGAGTATAGGATGAAGAAACAACTCAAGCAAACAATGAGATAACAAACCCTAGAATTCTTTCGATGAAAAGAGAAAGGAAAGATACAATTGAAAATCTCCGATAAAAATAAACTATGAGCTAAACAATGCTCTTTATAGGTTTGTTAATAAGTCGGTTGTTTGACAAAGCCACTGAATTGATTCCACGTGTTTCCCTCGTTTTCCTTTAGTCTTCGTCACATATTTTCTATATCATGTCACTCTCTCAGGATGAGTGGGATAAACATAAAAGAAGATCCCGAGTTCATGATCAAGCCCTGAATCATTCAACTTTGACCATAGTTTCTGCAATTTGGATGAGGAAACCAAAGGAAATCAACAAGGAGGAATACTCTGCTTTCTACAAGAGTCTGAGTAATGATTGGGAAGATCATTTGGCTGTGAAGCACTTTTCTGTTGAGGGGCAGCTTAAGTTCAAAGCTATCCTCTTTGTTCCCAAGAGAGCTCCTTTTGATCTCTTTGACACTAAGAAGAAGCCAAACAACATCAAGCTCTATGTACGTCGTGTCTTCATCATGGACAACTGCCAAGATATCATTCCAGAGTACCTTGGCTTTGTCAAAGGTATCGTTGACTCGGAAGATCTTCCTCTCAACATCTCAAGAGAAACATTGCAGCAGAACAAGATCCTCAAGGTCATCCGCAAGAACCTTGTCAAGAAGTGCCTCGAGCTCTTCTTTGAGATTACTGAGAACAAGGAGGACTACAACAAGTTCTACAAGGCATTCTCTAAGAACCTGAAGCTCGGTGTACACGAGGACTCTCAAAACAGGACCAAGATCGCTGAGTTGCTCCGTTACCACTCAACCAAGAGCGGCGATGAATTGACCAGCCTCAAGGACTACGTGACAAGGATGAAGGAAGGTCAGAACGATATCTTCTACATCACCGGTAAGAGCAAAAAGGCTGTTGAGAACTCTCCATTCCTCGAGAAGCTCAAGAAGAAAGGGTATGAAGTTCTTTACATGGTTGATGCAATCGATGAGTACGCCATTGGTCAGCTCAAGGAGTTTGAAGGAAAGAAGCTCGTCTCTGCAACCAAGGAAGGTCTGAAATTTGAAGAGTCTGAGGACGAGAAGAAGAAGAAGGAAGGGCTAAAGGAGAAGTTCGAAGGACTCTGCAAAGTGATCAAGGAGGTTTTGGGAGACAAAGTTGAGACAGTTATCGTCTCTAACCGTATCGTGGACTCACCTTGCTGTCTTGTAACCGGCGAATACGGATCGACCGCAAACATGGAGAGGATCATGAAAGCTCAAGCTTTGAGAGATAGCAGCATAGCTGGTTACATGCCGAGCAAGAAGACGATGGAGATTAATGCAGAGAACTCGATCATGGACGAGCTGAGAAAAAGAGGTGAAGCGGATAAGAAGGAGAAGTCTGTCAAGGATCTTGTTCTTCTTCTCTTTGAGACTGCTCTTCTCACTTCTGGTTTCAGTCTCGATGAGCCCAACACTTTTGGAACCAGAATCCACAGGATGTTGAAGCTTGGATTGAGCATTGATGATGATGATGATGCCAGTGAAGCTGATGCAGAGATGCCTCCGCTTGAAGATGATGCTGATGCTCAAGATAGCAAGATGGAGGAAGTTGATTAAAAAATTGCAATTAATGGTGTTTCTTCTTTTTATTTTGATGTATGAAGCTTTTTCTCTGAACTCGGTGTTATGACAAGAGTCTAATCACAAGGAACTCTGTTTCACTTTAAGATATTAATGTTCTCTGTTCTTACATTACAATTTTAACAAATCATCAAGAAACCGAACTTATTGATGGTTTAAAAAGCTGGTCGGATCGACCAAACAGTTTGAGATTTCAGAAGTTTTTTCTACGTTTGTTGATCTTAAGGATACTTCTAAAGGTCTCCTCGTGAATGATAGCTTTGAAGATTTCTCTCAAACAAAATACATTCGTGCAACTTCAGATGAGTTTGCTTATGTTTACATTACACATCGACATGTCACATGAATAAGAATAAAAAGAAACAAGTTAACTCTTGTAAATATTATGTCTAAACACTTCACACCGTGTTCGGGATCCGGTGCAGCCATCGCTCTTGAACTCTTGTAAAAATTTCAATGAGTTCTAACGATTCAGAACAGAGCATATATTATTGGCCAAAGGAAGAAATCTGTTTCAAGGTAAAGAATATTGTTCCATATTCAATTTCATGTCATTCAAGATAATGAATAATTTGTATCTGTTTCAATCTAATAAAATTGACAAGCTAACAATAATATGGCAGCCTCGTCCGAGGAGAAAGAGATGTAACACAAATCAAATTGACAAGAAACATCGGCTCAGCATCGATTTACTTGTAGATAAACCAAACTGGGAATATCTATAAACCGAGGCTAAACCAAAATTCGATATTCATAAGTTTTTTTCTAACTAAGAAAGCATTTTCAAATAATCTGAAAACCACATCAAAAGGTAAACCTTCTTCTTGTCTACTTCTCTGATGAGTTTGGTACTTGTCTACTACTCATAAGCTTCTTGTCTACTTCTCTGATGAGTTTGGTCCTCTCTTCTTGCCAAAACCAACAACTGATGAACAACACAAACAAAACAATATGAGAATCCAATTGTTATTCATTCATATTGCAACAAACTTTCATGATTAACACCAAGAAAGAATAAAAAAAACAAGATGTAGATTGATTGGAACAGGATTTGCCAAACAACTTAAGAGTGGAATTGATTATCACAGGAGCCAAATACTGAATCCGTAATGTCTATGCATACAATCTTACGATGAACACGAACAAAAGCAAATGACAAACTTCTGTTGATTGCTAGGAATAGTACAACTTAAAAATGGAAATCATAAGAAACTATCATCTGCAATCTAATCTTATGATTGGACTAAACCCAAATACTGAAACAGAAATGACTAATCACAGGTCCTACTGTTGGATTGTACTAAGGAGAGGCAAGAAATTTAAGATTCATATATCGATCTCAGCTTTACAAAAACTGTAATCTCGCTGCAGAACCATGAAATCATCGATCTAAGAATCCTAAACCGGAAACCTGAGAATAAGACTAATTACCGGCGGTGACGAATCGGCGGTTGTGTTGCATCCTCTTGTGAGCACGGCCACGAGGCTTCTTCTTCTTGTCCTGCTTAGCAACTTTAGGTGTCTGACCTCTCACCTTACCGGCACGAGCCAATGAACCGTGAACCTTTCCTGTGATTGATTTCAAAGAAAAACATCATTTGAGGAAAATCACACAAAAATCCAAGGCAATTCGAAATTTGACAAGTCGAGGAGAATCACCCATTGTTGATTACAGAGATTCTTCTGGCTTCTGCTCTGTTCTTGGAGGCGACGATACTCTTTTTAGGGTTAGTAAAATTTTACTGTCGTTTATATATTGGAGCCTATTGGGTTTCAAATGGGCTTTTAAAAACCAATTGTGTATCCAAACACCAAAACCAGTTTTAGTTCCAAAGTTTTTTTTTTTTTTCATATTGTAAATGAATGATACAAATTTGTATGCCTCGGTAGCTTCCTCTGTGTGAGATTGAGCCATATTGAAAAGGGGTAAACGATGAGACATATTCACAAGAAGATCAAGTGAGATTGAGATTATCAAGTTCTACTGGTGTCTGCTCTTGTCTTCGCATGCAAATTTGGGCTGATCTTCTGCATATGGATTTTACAATGTGGCCTCCGAATGAGTGAACAATGGTTTGGTGTCTGTATGTACACTTCCAAGACAAATTTGCTATGTCAAAGAATTCATCTACAAAGCTTCTCATGTGTTAGTTTTTTTTTAATTTCATTAGATTTGTTATGGTTTTGTGTGGGTCTAATGGTTTCTATGACTTTTGGTTGTCACATAGTAATTTTAGTGTGGCTTATGTGGCTTTTACCTCCGAGCGAGGACAATTTCATTAGTATGTCGGCTTCATGTGTAACATTCCAAAGTTTGGATAAAAATCATATTTTAGACGGAAAAATAGTTTATAATCTAACTCGGTGGACAAGTATATATCGAATACATATCAATCGAATCATATGCTTTTTTAGATAATATATCAGCTATTTGGTTTCTGTATCGATTAAAATGGTCTAACGAACACAATTGTAATTTTGCCATCCAATCTCGAATATCGTAGAGAACATTGTTGATCTCTACATTCTCACCTCCTTTGTTAATCAAACATGTTAACTCCGAAATATCTCCTTCAAAACAAACACATCGCCATCCTTGAGCCCAAATTATATGTAGCACATGAAGGAAGTCTATTGCTTATGCTTGCAGAGGTGATTGAACTTGTTGCAGCTTCGCGTTACCAGCCCTGATAAATGTACCGTTATGATCTCTTAATATCCATCCAACCCTTGTACTTTCTCCATTCAACCTATGACTGCTATCAAAATTGCATTTCAACCATCCAATTCACATACTACTCTGATGTTCTTCGATATCATTTAATTACGACTCTGTTTTCGTTATCTTGTGACGTAGCCCATTCTTTAGCTCCTCTTTGAGCATATTCTCTCGGATGAACATCTCATTTTTGAAACATGAATTCGCTTCTTGATTTTCATATTATCCACACAATCCAGAACAACAATACTCTTAAATATAAAGGTAAATTTCTACTATTATAGATAGAAATTAACCTTTGTATATTTCTTTTCGAGATCCTTTGATGCATTGTCTTTGGTTCACTTTGATGGGAAAGAGAGAGAGAGACAAAATGTTAGGTGTGTTGACTTTCACGGTTATGTGCTTATTACAAAGATGAAACATATATAGTCATTAACGACGTCATTACACTTTAGTTATCCTTCTTGTAGTTTTATTTTTTACTATCCTTTGGATCATTTTTGTTTTCATGTCGTTTCACATGAAGTGTCCAAGAAAACCAGGTAGGAAATATAACAAGGCAAGAGTTTGAAAGTGTATATATAGATCTGGCATTTTTTTAATAATAACATTCTGAGAGTAGAAATTAATCTTTGTATATTTTTTTAATACGTTATATTAAAGGATTCGTCAGTATGGTTTTGAGGAATGATTCTCGTCTGCCGAGCGGATTGAAGTTTACTTTGGTTGTTGGTTTCACTGAGCTTCCTAGAAAGCCGAAAAGAGGATTTAGTTTGTTCGTTCATCGTAATGATTCCTTACGAGATGACCTAAACGACGATGATACGTCTAGTTTGGAGGAACTAAGGTATGAACTCGTTAGGGCGAAGAAAGAGTTGGAAAATGTCAAACACAAAAATGCAATGATCTTGAAATCGGTCGAACTCTCGATAAAGGTGGACGAAGAAACAGCCAGTGCTAAGAAAGCCCTTAAAAAATCCAAAGAAAGAATGGAAAGTTGTAATGATAAAATCTTTCGTTTGCAAATACATAAAAATGAAATATGCGACATTAATAAGAACAAGGTAAAGAATGCACTCGAAATGAATAAGGCTGATCCGGTTTTGTTGAGATGGTTGAACCATGTAGATGCTAAGCAGAGTGGCCATGAGATTTAAAAGGTTAGAAGCGAAAACAAATGTTGGCAGTGCACACATTTTGAACATGAAATTGTTATCAATCGTCATACTTTACTAAACTATATAAAGCAAGAAATTTATGACCTCAACGGCTCTCAACACATGTTTGATGAGTTTGTATCCAAGACCAGCTCTGATTGGAGTCTCCAGCCTTGAATGTCAAAGCTAGTTTATGAAGTTATAAATCGAACTTGAAGAACATAGCAAGATATGAAGAAAATAAGCTCAAATTTTCATTCTCATTTCTTAACCATAGCAGATTACATCGATGGGTATTTATACAAAGATAAAGATGTTTCTAGAGGGAAGACATGTATCCTATTACAGCTTATTGATCCTTATCTATGAGAGCATCAAATATGTTCATGAGCTGGAATTGTTTTGACGATGAACCCATACAATCTTTCTGCACTCTGCTTTCTGTTTTGGGCTAGGTGGGCTTATGTTGTTTCAACTGGCCCAATGCTTCATCTTCATTCCGCACTTGGGCTTTGTTGGTGTGAGGCTTTGATGAGCTTATGTTAATAGGCATGACCAAAATCAAACTGTATATGTATTCCGGACCGTAACCGGACCGTTTTTAAACCCTAATCAGACTGTAATCGTATAAAACGATTAAAAACCGTAACTGTTAACTGTCAAAATATATTAGTTACGGTTAATAAAATTAGTAACCGTAACCGTTAATTAACCATAACTGTATAAAAAAAAATCGGTTGACCGCAATATTAAAACCTTAAAATATTAACCGTAACCGTTTTAAAAAAATTAATAATTTATTATCTACTAGATAAGTACCCGCATATATTCGGGTTTGTAATTAAATATTTTATAACCCGTGAAAAAAAACTAAAAATGAAAAATAGAAAACAAACTTAGATCACCCATAAAATATATAATATATAAATTTAGAAACGATAGAAAAACTAAATGAAAATTAGAGGTTTATATAGAGGTGAGAAATTAGATTTTGTTTTTCCTTTTATGATTAATTTTTTTTAATCTAAATGAAAAATTAAGATTTTTTTTTCTATTTTTATATTAATTTTGCCTCTAAAGATAATGTTTTTAATTATTTTTTTGGAAAATTACCAATTATGAATCGGTTATTAAATTTTCTGAATTTTTAAGTTTTTTTTATTAATCGATTTTATTTTTTTACAACTTTGACTTGACATGTGTCGCGATCATGTAAGTTAACAACATTGAAACATTCAGTTCAGTTTTATATAATAAGATTTCTTTAATCTAAACTGAAATATAGTTTTTCATTTTTTAATTTTTTGGCTTTTATTCATTTTCTTTTTAGGATTGTTATATACTGTTTAATTTTCTTATTATAATCTGAAATATGGTTTTTTCTTTATTTTTTTAAAATATGGTTTTTTCTTTATTTTAAAAAAATTTGGTTTTTTTTTATAATTTTTGTTTAATTTTCTTAATCTAAACGTAACTACTCATTTTTTTTTTACCTTTTAAGATTATGAATTGATTATAAATATTATTTTTATTGTTAATATTATGTGTTAAAATATAATTAGAAAATTATTAAAAATCAAGCAAAATATAATTGAAAATTTACTAAACATGTTTCAAAATCTGATCAATTCACTTGACATGTCTCTCTAATATAATTTCGATAACGTACAACATAATTTAGCTTTTAGTAGGGGTGTCAATTAGGGCCAAAGCCCGAGGGCCGGCCCGGCCCGGCCCTGAAAAACAGCGGGCTCGGACCTAGAAATATAAGCCCAAAAAAATCGGGCCTTTCGGGCTAGTGTGTTTTTCGGGCTTAGCCCGAGGGCCGGGCTCAAATATATGAGGGTTTTACGGGTTTCGGGCCGGACCGGACCGGGCTAGTCCGATTGACATCCCTAACTTTTAGTTTAGATAACGTACAACATAATGTCGGATGTAGATAACGAATATATATGAAGCGGGTGTATATAAAGAATATATTTCATAACATACATCATAATTTCGATTACACGGAAGATTACCTCTAGTTTAGATAACGAAGATGATGTAGCTTATGGACGAAATATGTGAGTGAAAGTTTTTTTTGGTTGTAAAATTGAAAAACAAATATCAAATTGGTTATATAGAGGTGATGAATTAGAATTCCTTTTTCTTATAGGATTGTATTCCTTTTTTAAATTTCCTTAATCAAAATAGAAATTTTTTTATCTCATTTTTTTAACTTTAACTTTTATTCTTTTTTAAATTTAGCTTTGAGGATAATTTTTGGTTTCCTTTTTATGGTGTCAATCTATTGTTTAATTGATTTATTATAAACATAATTTTTTTTCTTTCATAATTTTTTTTAAAAATAAGATAAATTTTATTAATTTAAAAACAACTTTTATTTTCCTTTTTTGCTAACTTTATTTTTAGGATTAAGTCTAAATTATATTTTTTTCTTTATTGTTAATATTATGTGTCAAAACTTTAAGATAAATTTCTTTAATCTAAAAACAACTTATATTTTCTTTTATTTGCTACCTTTACTTTTATGATTAAGTCTAGATTACATTTTTCCTTTATTGTTAATATTATGTATCAAAATTTAATTGGTAATTTTTTGTACACGTGTCAAAATCTAATAGATTAACTCGACATGTGTCGCGATCTTGTGAATTACTAACTTTGAATCATTCTCCTTTCTAATGGACTAACTCGACATGTGTCGCGATCTTGCGAATTACTAACTTTGAATCATTCTCCTTTCTAATGGATTAACTCGACACATGTCGCAATCTTGCGAGTTACTAACTTTGAACCATTCTCTTTTATATATAAAGGTATTAATAATTTTATTTTTTTAAGTTTTATTTTGTCATAATGAAAAGGATTATAAACTTTTAAGTTTGGTCGTATATTAATAATTTTCCTTTTAAGTTTAGAGTATATTTATAATTTTTTTTTTTTTAATTTTGGTTGTGGTTGTAGATTATAACCTTTTAAGTTTTCTTTTGTCACTTTCCTTTATTATAAGTTTTCTTTAGTTATTCTTGTTTTTTCATTTTTTAAATAATTTTTATTTACTTATTCTTGTTTTCTTTGTAATATTGCATTTTTTTAGTTTAACTTTTTGGCTGTGGTTGTAGATTATAACCTTTTAAGTTTTCTTTTGTCACTTTCCTTTATTATAAGTTTTCCATATTTATTCTTGTTTATTCTTTTTTTTTAAATAAAATTTCTTTACTTATTCTTGTTTTCTCTTTTTGTATTATTTCCTTTTTTAGTTTAAAGTTTTTTTAATATTTAATTTAATTCATTTTTATTTTAATTAAATTGACACATGTCAAGATCTAAATTAATAATTGTGACAAATGTCACAATCTCATGATTGATAATTATCATACGTGTCAAGCTCACGTCGAGGGATCCAGCTTTATATAATAAGATAAGTATAACTAATATAACATAGAAACATGATGTATAATCAAATAATTACTAATCCAAAAATATTTATAAATAATAAAATTATATTAATGAATGTGCTAAAAATTATAATTTAAATCGTTCAATATCTCCACTATATCCACGATCAGTAAGCACTACCTTTTTTTTTACTAATCAAATCATTCTTAGTTTGCATAATGTAATATAATTCATGGTTATTTAGCTAATTCACTACATAAAAGTTTGAATCATATAATCATAATTTCATACTATAAATTTTAGTTTTATATTAGTTGATATCATCGTAAAATTTTTGGTCGATATATCATTGTCTAATATTTTTTGACGGAAATTAAATAAATTTATGGTTATATCACTAATGTTAACTGTATCATAGTCATTAAATAACCATAACCATATCTAACTGTAACCGTAATAACTGGAATCATATTAACCATAACCGTTTTGACCGTATATTAAATAGTTAAGGTTAAGGTTAGACCCGGTTTTGACCATGTGTTAGGAGTACATTGGCACTGTGACCCATTTTTTTTATAACAAATTTCTTTACTAATTAGAGCCCTGTTTTTTGTAAAAAAAATTATGCATATGGCCCAACTTTGAAAAATATGTAAACAATATCTTTAAATGCCCTGTTTTTTCAAAAAACATTATACACAAAGCTCAACTTTGAAAAATATGTAAACAATATCTTTAAAACTAACTAATTGTGCACATGGCCCAATTTTTGATTGAACCGGGCCTGGTTAAAGTTATAAAAAATTTGTAACCGTAACCGTAATCATGCTAATATGTTAATAGCTTAGAAGATACTTGAGCTTAGTTATGCTTAATTAGCGTTTCACGTTTGCATGTTTTGTTCGTTTTATGATTACGCAGCAAACGGAAACGCTGCGAAACAAAAACTTCGTAAAAACTCCTGGATTTCTATTTATTTCGTTTAGTAAATGTTGTGGTAAAACCAGACTGAATTTTCAAATCTTGACCATGATTAATAATCGGACTGAATTTTCAAATCTATTTTGTTGGCCTTGGGTCCGGCCGACCCCAATGCCGGTGTTTCCGACACTGCCACGGTATCGGTGTGGTACGAACTCACAGAGATGATTAGATATAAAGAAGGCACCAACGGATCAAACTCGTATCTGTTGTCTCTAAAACTTAAAACATAAGAAACAAATTACCAAAATGGGTAAGTGATCAAAACAAGCAAAGTCTCTCTCTCTGTCTTTCATCTAAAGATTAAAAACAAAAAAAATAGCTGCAACAATAGTTTTAAGGATAAGGGTTTGTGTGAATACATCACCATTTTTTTCACTCGTCTTCCTCGATGACCTTGGTGCCCAAACCAGACAATCCTTCAGCAGGAATCTCAGCGACAGTGACGAGGGAGTAGAACTCTTCCTTGGCATCTTCATCATCATTCCTCTTACGGGCAACACGGACTCTGATTCTCCTAGGAGGACCTCGGATTCCTCTGCTCCATATCTGCTTGTTGAGCTTAACATCGACTCTAACGTCCTTTGTTCCCATTGCTTTCAATGCAAACTTCCTGATCTCTTTGATGGCATTGGGTGCCTTCTTCTTGAATGTGCTGTTGTTCATTTATAAAAGGTCAAATCACATCGCAGACTAATCATTTCTAAAACCGCAAGATCAATCATGAGAACATGAGGTTTGCATTAGCTGATTTCTCCATCTATTTAGTAATGAGAGGAGATACTGATGATCATTACTCATCTAAAGACAATCTTTTGATTCAAAGATAAAATGTATTTGAATTCATAGATAAAAACATGAAATGTTATATTTTTAGCATAGACAGAACCTAGAAAACAGTAGAAACAAACAGAGAGCAAAAGCATTGTTTAGTTCAAGTAAGTTACAAGCTCCTCACACATCAAGAAACCCTAATTCGAATCAACGGAGATGCAATTTCAGTATAATCATCATCAACTAACCTAGAACGAAAGGATATGAACAAATCGCAACGAGAGATTGAAGTAAGAAGAAGAGTTTTCGAGGCTTTTAAATTTTACCAGCTATGAAGGCGCCTGTGGAGATTGATAGTATACTCCCTGGTAACGACCTCCTCCTTTCTTCCCTTCCCTTTCTCCATTTTCGTCGATCTCTGTCTCTCTCTCTCTCTCTTTAGAATGGAGTTGGAGACGGCACAGGGAGAGAAGCTTAAAGACAGGTAAGAAAACCCTAATATAAAGCTTCCGTAAGTTATAATTTGGGCATATATGGGCCTAATGGGCTTTAAGATTCGATCAAGTGATAATATAGTCCAGTCTCATCTCCTTCTTGTAATGTTTTCGAAACAAATTATTCACTTTTGTAAGGATTGTAAGAATGTAAAGGAGAAGTCAACATTAAACATCACATATTTGATGCTGTGCAGACAAATTCCACAAGTCAAGATAGGATTAGACTTCCTACTTCTTGGCTTTGTTCTCCTTTCGGTTACTATTTAAGTACTTTGATTTTATAATAAAAACATAAAATAATAAGCTTTTGAACAAAACTCTTCTTCTTCTTTCGAATTGTTCTTCTTTTGTGAGTATTTTAACAGAATTTCAAGCAATATCACAAGTTCATTACAAAATAAAAACCAAATAAGTATAACAAAAGTTCTTTTCGCAAGAATTCGTTTGACAAGAACAATTGAGGTTTACTCAAGCTTTTGATTTGATAAAAAGATCCATCAAGAATGTAACACAACACAAGAAACGTAAGCATAATAATAAGAAAAGGAGGATAGTGTTATGGTTCAACTTCAACAAAACAACTTAATAAAACTGTTCAGCAAAATCTTTTACTTGAAAAAACATATTCTGAAAAAAGCTTAAGCTTGTCGGTTTCTTTGCTTGGCACCGGACTTAGCAACCCTAAGGCTTTTGCTGATGACACTGAGCCTAGCAAGAGCAGCTTTCTTCAAGTCTGGCCTGTAGTAGTTGTCCACCACCTGAACCAATTTTCACAAGAATTTAGTTCAAGCCACATTATGAAATGTCGAGACGAGACAAGACACAATAGCTGATAAACAGAAACATTATGCAGATCAATGCCAAAAGCCAAGTAGTGTAACTATAATATTCCATCCAAGGACCATCACAAAAGAGCATTACTTTTTTAAGTGAGCTTCTAATCTTTGCACACAGACAATTTATCTATTTATCATGGCTTTTTACCATCATGTTTTATACATGAACACTTCGCTGACAAGTAAAGTAAAGAACATAAAGACCAATTGTAGATCAGAGCCATGACAGTAACAAACATAACAAAAGTGCAAACCTATAAGCAAAAAAAGCATAGATACAAACATCAAAAGTAGTAAAGAGTTGAGTCACACCTGGTTAGCAACAGCCTTGGACATCCTGTGGAATTCCTTCTTCAGGATAGACTTGTTGACAGAGACCTTAGGCTTGTTCTGCTTCTTGGTCTTGGTGGTGGCGAGGACAACAGCTTGTTCCTTGTCAGCTGTCTGGATGGTCACGGTCTTCTTGTTTGCAAGACCTGAAGCCACATCGAAAGACAGAGACTTTAGACTTTACAAGTCCGTATCCACAAAATTAAAAAAAAAAACTCCTTCAAATTTTCAATTTCAATCCACTATAATTGGTAACGTAAGCAGTTATACAAAGTAATCACATTCCATGTGAACCTTTCATTTCATAGAATCTAAACCAAGAAACATTCAAATTTGAATCAACGGAGATGCAAAGTAAACACATTTCCCAAACTTTATCGACATTTGAGCATCCAATTTCAACTACAACCATCTTATATTCAATCGAAAACATCTAATCAAATGTAAATATTACCAGAGTGCTTGTAGGAGTTAAGGTTGCAAAGATTGTTGCTCTCCTTACTGAATTGGACCTTAGCGTTGCCTCTTCCAAACTGTTTCACCAAGAAACAGTTGTTTCTCTTGACGATCTCCCAGACCAATTGTCCTGGAACTGTTGTCATTTCGAAACCTACGTATACACCTAAACGAATCAATAAACAAAAACTATATTGAATCAACAAGAACATATCGGATCTAAAAACGAAGATCTATCGGATCTAAGCTCACCGTGAAATCTGCAGAGAGAGAGCGAGAGAGAGTTTTAATGGTGGCGCCGGAGCTTTGTGATATGAAGATGGAGCTATTTATATATGACCACTGAAAAATAAAACCCTAGTTCATGTTACTGTGAATGAAAATAAATAAAGTCTAAACTACCCCCTAAACATCGCTAAAATATCGAAAATACTACAATTCGAAGGACGTTTGAAAACAAAACAAAAAACATTTTGAAGAAGGGTTTTAGATTCTTCTACTGTATAGAGATCGGAATTTTGATCTGAGAGAAATGGGGAGGAGGATATTGAACGACGCGTTGAGAACGATCGTGAATGCGGAAAAGCGAGGGAAAGCTTCTGTTGAATTGAAGCCTGTCTCTACCGTAATGTCTTCGTTTCTCAAAATCATGAAGGAGAAAGGTGGGATTTGATTTTTTTCTCTTCTTGCTTCTAAGATTCTGTCTTCTGGGCCAATTGGGTCTTGATTGATTTCCCCCGATTTTCCATCTACTTGTTTAGATTCATCAGTTTCGTGACATTGGTGAAAAAGTATCTACTTCTCTGATTTTGTTTCTACCTAGTTCATGAAACTTATGTGCATCATTGTTAGTCATTGAGCTGCCCCTAAACCGTATAGCTCAAGCATTGCAATGGGTGATCGCTCTCGGTGTAGAAGACTGGCAACATCGTCCAAAGATTAAGCTTTTGTTCTTGGTTGAAAGTGAAGTTGCAGACGATTGAAAGTTTCTTTTTTTTTCTTACTCTTATCGATAATTCACACATCTTGATCCATTTTTGGAGAACGGCATGTCTGCTCCAGTGCTCCTTTTCCAAGTCTATGGTCTAATTTACACTTTGTTTTGATTTGGGTTTGTGTATTTTGAGTATCCTTAATCAAGATGTCTGAGAAGTTATTTGTGGCTGAAGTTAATCGATAGCAGTTATATGCTCAAATCTGTATCTTCATGTTTGTAGAATTGGCTATTTAATTCTCTATTGCTTTTCAAAATGTATGCTTATGTACAGGTTACATCAAGAACTTTCAAGTCTACGATCCACATAGAGTTGGAAAAATAACTGTTGATCTACAAGGAAGGGTTAATGATTGCAAAGCTCTCACTTATAGGCAAGACGTCAAGGCAAAAGAGATTGGGGAGTACACAGAACGCACACTTCCAACACGCCAGGTTTTGTCCTCTCGAATCCGACTATGCAGCTAATAGTAGCTCTAACTTTAACCTTGTTCAACTTGTTATATGCAGTGGGGTTATGTTGTAATTACAACTCCTGATGGCATTTTGGACCATGAAGAGGCTATCAAAAGGAATGTGGGTGGTCAGGTTCTTGGTTTCTTCTACTGAATTGTTGGATATCGCAAGAGGTTTCATTTGTTTGTTTGATTCTTGCACTCTACTTTGAGCAAAATGGCTATTAGAGAACAAACTTTATTTCTATTGTGACAACGTTTCAAATGTTATTATAAAATCTTGAGCTTCACAAATAACGGTTTCCTATTATGTTAATCGACACCAAAAATAAAATAGACAAAAAGAAAACCAATCAATAACAAGCAGAAGAATCACACCACTGCTTCAATCTGTAAAATGTGTAAGAATATCAAATTCAGTCAGAGGAAAGAATAAATGGGACTGATCTCTGTGACAAAAAAAATATATATGAACAGACGGAGGATGAGCAGGTTCAGCGGCGTTTAGGAGCACGAAGAGCCCCAAGCCTTGCAAAGACATCGTCATAATCCGGGAGGTTAGGATGAACATGACTAGCTCTCTCCCTTGACGGGGTTTCTGGATCAGGTGATTTTACAGTTTGTGGAACAGGGCTTGAAGTTACTGTCTTGTGCTTTGGAGATGCCTGATCATGAGACTCTTTGTCGGTTTTCGTTGTTGTCACTGGGAATGTGCGCTTCTCATGAGCTTTCCCTTGGCCCTTAGTCCTTAGAGAAATTCCAGTTGTTTTAGTCGGCTTTGCATTGACTTGTGCAGCGTTTCTTTCGACTTCTTCCTCATCTTCATGCGAGGTTGGAGCTGGGGTCTTGAAGTTTGGTCTATTGTAATCTCTCATCCCCGTTGTAGGCTTATCAGTCCTCACTTGACTTCTGACAGAAGCTCGTTTTGGAAGTTCTTCCTCTGAGTCATCATGGCTGACATGGGAATGACGATATGAGGATCGGGATTTTGTTTCTGTTCTTCCTCGGAGTTGGATCTCTGAGTCATCGTCATCACTAGAAGATGGATGTGGCGGCGTAGTGCTTCGTGTCTTCTCGTTGTTTCTTGCTTTCTTAGTGTAGATATCTTTTCTGCTACTGCTAGAAGTAGACATCGACTGACCAACATCGTCTGTTTCATTATGTTCCTTTTCAGACTTGGACGATGCCTCGTTTCTTGCCAGACCCATTCTGTATGGTGGGAGTGTTTTTTTGTTCCTAAATCCACCGATCAGAGGTCTAAATTTCAGACCAGTCTGATCATCTGCCTCAGAATCTGATTCTTCCCGTGTCCTTGAATCATCTTTGTGTTCTTCTGTGTCTAAAGGGAAGAATTCACGTCCCACAGGATCAGAGACTTGAAACTTCCGAGATCGATCAGATGTCAGATTCACCCTTTCGTCTAATCCTCTAGAAACTTTACCTCTGTGTCTAGGCTGATCATCATCGCTTTCTGAATTTGGACCATAATTGTCAAACTTGGCATGTGGGTCGGTCTCATGGTATGAAGCCGGAGGACTTGTAGAGACATCATCAAATAATGGAGAACATGGGCTCACTTGGAAGACTTGTGAGCTTGAGCTGTGATTTCCATGAGACTTACTATGGTCTCCTTTAAAGCTCCAGGAAGCAGCTGGTGTTGGCGCAAGAGTAGGTGTTTTGCTGCCAAGCAATGAAAATCCCACGCCATGATCATATTCATCTTCCACGTCGAACTTAGGTTTATCGAAAAAGGAGCTATAATCATCAAAAGTATCAGCAGCAGCATCGTGATGTCCATGATCATGGGAATCTATATCTTTAAAGCTGCTCTGAGATTGGTGATCATATTCAGTGGCAAAAATGTTTTCCTCCACAACACTAGGTGACTTCGTATAATCTGAGCCAAGGACATTATCATCAGAATAATTGCTTGAATGTGAATGCGATGAAGCCCTGCTTGACTGCTTCCTGAGGTGAACATCTTCCGAGTAACCAACATTAAAATCCGTCTCGTGCTCGCTTGGCTGCTTCTCTCTACCTGTTTTACCAAAGGAACCGTTCTTTCTCAAGTTCTCCAGGGAATGTCTTTCTGATTGCTGATGTACAGGAGGAATCTCAGATTCCTTTGCCCTACCATATCTACTATCTTGTCGGGTTCTGTCCATATCTTCATATTGCATCCTAATATTTCCTCTAGGAGAAAAATGATCTTCAGAAAAACTTTCGCTTTGTACATCTGATCTGTTACGTCTATGTGAAGGCTCGTTTCTGAAATTAACCGATGCAGAGGATATATGCGACTCTGATGAATTTTGCCTCATCATCCTTTCTTTGCTCGAAAGTTCAGCAGCTGCTCTAGCAGCAAAACTTGCTCTTTCAGCAGCCTCAGCAGCCGCACGTGCAGCATCTGTAGAATCATAAAATTCTGTTTCCCACCTATGCTTACTTCTTGAAGATGAATTTGCATCGCCATGATTAGGATTTCTACGTTCCCCTTCATCAGTCCTAGACCCTGTCAAACAAAACAACTTCGTTGAATGATTCAATCAAGAAACAAAAACAGAAATATCAGGAGGAAACCGCTTACGAGAAGGTCCTGCATTTGGATGATGATAGTCATCAGCCTTCCCAGAAGTAACATTGTTGCTACGGCTTGAAGATCTTCCATCACTTGCATAATAAGAGTTCTCTGATGAATGGTGTCTTTCACTTGATCCATGTTGAACATTAACAGTAGCTGGAGCTTGGACGTTTGGAGGTTGTTCCTTGTTTGGGATTCTAGAGGAATCCACGTTTATACTACTTGCTGACTGAAACGAGCTTGCTCCACTCTAAAACACAAGTAAAGTAAAAGTTATGGATAGTGTTAGCAGATAGATAAAACAACTGATGCCTTTACACTGACACCTTATTACTTACCAACAAGTGGTCTCTTGGATCTGGTTCAACAAAAGATTTCGCCTCCCATATGACATTATGCTCCGCAGCTATTTCAATCAAAATCTTGACCTTTGTTGGGCCATCCGGGGCTTTGGCCGACAATTTCTCCACCAACTAGAAAGATAACAACCATAATCAAGAAGGGTTCTTAATACAAAATCACCATCGAAGATTTCTTCTTCTATATTTTCAGGAAAACAAAAGGAACAGATGCAACCAACTTACCAGGCGACTCACACCAGAATCTGGACGCAACTCAATAGCACAAGTAGCAAAATCCTTTCCATACTTGGTTGTGAATTGCTTAACGATTTCTGAGAGCTCAGGGACATCCGATGACAACCTCTGGGAAGCAAATAAGACACTCGTGACGGCTTCTTTCAGATCAATGGGGCAGTTTCTGGTAGTAATACCACAACCATCAATACATAAACAAGAAAAACGAAGCCAAAGAAAACAAAAAAGTGCAAAATTTTCTTACTTCTGCGATTCGATAACACCCAAACGAACAACAAGAAGTTCGCAATAGATTCCAATGAGCTCGTAAGCAGCCACTGTCTTCTCTTCCCTCACAACATGTTCCACCTGAGAGAGAAACATAACCACATTCCCAATTTCATCAACAAACAACATGAGAGTGAAACCCAATTGCTTTTTTTTGGACAGAAACAAAGATCACATACCCGAATTCTAGCTGTAGGGGTATGTCCAGCTTCGAGCAATTGAGCTAACTCTCTCCTCAGCTGTTTAATCTGAATCTCTTTTTTGTTCTTGAGTATCTTGAGGCGTGAATTCGCCATTTGCAAAGCTGTTTTGCTGCAAATATAAAATCAATAAATAAACCAAAATCGCAAACAATGGATGAAACAGTAAAATCGCAAACAATCAGTTCATCAGATTTGATACTAAACAACAAAAGCTAGATCATAGCAGAATCTGTAAACTGAACATACTCTCAAGCTCAGGAAAAAAAAACACAAAATCGATATACCATTTAGCCGGCTTAAAGCCTCGATTAAGCACCTTCTTCATGGAACGAAATTTAGCAAACAGAAACGAAAATCGAAAATCAGAAAAGAGAAATTGATCGAAATTAGGGTTTCCTTGGCTTGTTAGATAGATCAGACGAAAAACTGCAATCTGAGGAATTGGAAATTTCTCGAGAAGAAACGTAAATTGATTTAGAGGAGGAGGAAGAATATTATAGGTTGGACTCTGCGCGGAACCATTAATTATATATATATATATATGTTTTCACAGTGACGTGTTAGGAGAAAACCGAGTAAATAATGAAAACCCGCAAGGATTAGGAAAGTTCCAACTCAAATTTTTTAATTGACTTTTCATTCGAATTAAATAAAATAAAATTCCCCTTTCTGTATGATTTTTAATTGACTTTTTATTTATTTTTTAAATAGTACAGATTTATACCAAAAGTGTAAACCGTTAGGGCATCACCAATGGAGACACCATAACACCATCCGCATTGGTGATATATGTCTCATAATTTTTTTTTTTTAATTAAATAATTAAATTAAAAAAAAAAGTTGGACCAATGAGACGTTGACACGCCATCACCTATGGTCTCAATGTGTGTCTCACACGAGACACAGTCTCGCTCTCTCTCCTTCTCTCTTTCTTGCTTTTTTTTTTTTTTGTGAGACATAGGTGAGACATCCACTGATGTGGGTGCTCTTAGAGTTATTTGTTAATTAAATTTAATTTATTTATTTTGTTTAAGACACTTTTGGTTAAGAAGACTTCCAATGGAGACACTTAATTTGAGTGTCTTAAAAAAAAAAAAATTCATTCATTTTAATTTATAAAAGCATTTTAAAAAAACCTTTAAATAAAAATTTAAATATACATGAGAAGAAAAAAATTGAAAACATAATGTTCCAAATCATAAACGGAAAAAGAACGGTGAGTTTTAATGTTGACGTTGTCGCCATTGACATACATGTTCAACCAAATCATCTTTCAATTGTTGATACTTGTTTCTATCACGAAGTCGAGTTCGAATGCCCAGCATTTGGGAGACATTTGTAGGCATATCTGTAGAAAACGTCAAATCCACATGTGAACTTCCTTCTCCGTGTTCGAACTCTGATACATCATACTGAGTGTACCCAGCTCGTTCGTCTTCTACTATCATATTGTGGAGTATGATACATGCTCTCATAATCTTTCCGACTTTTCCCTTATCCCAAAAAAGAGCTGGGTTTTTAACAATGGCAAACCGAGCTTGCAAGACTCCAAAAGCACGCTCGACATCCTTTCGGACAGATTCTTGACGTTCAGCAAATAAACATGCTTTTGGATCCTGTGGAAGTGAAATTGATTGGATAAAAGTTGGCCATTTGGGATAAATACCATCTGCGAGGTAGTAAGCCAATTTATACTCCCTTCTGTTGACAGAAAAACGCACTTTTGGAGCTTTACCTTGGAGTATATCATCAAAAACCGGTGATCGGTCAAAAATATTTAAATCGTTCAAGGTACCTGGCCCGCCAAAAAATGTGTGCCATATCCAGAGATCATATGAAGCTACAGCCTCTAAAACAATGGTGGGTTTTCCAGATCCACGTGAATATTGCCATTTCCAAGCGGTGGGGCAATTCTTCCACTCCCAATGCATACAATCGATGCTTCCTATCATCCCGGAAAATCCCCGTTCCTCTCCGACATAAAGTAACCGTTGAAGATCCTCTGGCGTGGGTCTTCTTAGGTACTCATCTCCGAACAAATATATTATTCCTTCCACAAATTTTGATAAGCATGAAAGAGCAGTACTTCCACCGAGGCGGAGGTATTCGTCGACTTGGTCAGCCGCATCACCATATGCTAGGAGACGAATTGCCGCTGTACACTTTTGAAGGGGAGAGAGACCAAGCCTTCCAGTAGCATCTTTCTTTTGTCGAAAGAAAGGATATTCATTTGAGAGTCAGTCAACGATACGCAGAAACAAGTGCTTGGTCATTCGAAAACGACGTCGGAATAAATGAGGCGGGTAAGTTGGTTGATCACTAAAATAATCGTTCCATAACTGCATGTCTCCGTCTTCGCGATCTCTGTTGATATAGACTCATTTTGCTTTTGGCTTGGTTGCTTCTTCGTGATCATCAAAATTACTAAACATATCATCGAATTCTTTATTGAATTCTTGATTAAATTCTTCATCGAATTCTTGATTGAATTGTTCAAACTCTTGATCAATTGATCCTTGGAAATGATTATGAGAAGAAGATGCCATAGAAGAGAAGGACACAAAGGTATGTAATAGAACAGAAGGAGAAATAGATTATACTTTTGTTATAGAAGAGAAGAGACTATAGTATCACACGGCAAGAAGAGAAGGAGAGGAGAATGAGAATAAATAAGCCAACGAAGAAAGAGAAGAAGGTTTGTAATAGAAGTTGAAGAGATTATGAGTTATTGTTGTATTAGTTTTTATGCCATGTTGGTGTTTATATGCAAGACAGAATCAAAATGTGTGGTGTATGCAAAACTTAAAAAGCAACAAAAGCAAAATGATTGGTTAAAAATTAAAGACATATGACCAAAAGCAAAATTCAGATGCAACACAAATTAAAGCAAAATGTGTTGTGTATGACAAAATCTTCCCCGGTTTCTGCCGACATGATTAAAACCAAAACTGTTATTCCATGTAAACATGTTTCTTTTCAATTATTTACATTTCTCAGACTAAAAACAAATGACATGATACACTATATGATAGAAAATTAAAGCATTTGCATACCACTGACTTTCTTATCTTTGATCTCACTATACTGAATCCATGTCTTGATCTGGTCTCTAAACGGAGCTCGGTTTTGAGGTACGATTCCAGTTGATAATTTACTCACACAACAAATAAACAAAATGTTAAAAAGCAAGCAAAATTAGCACAGCAAAAAAAAAGTATACAAATCAAGACAAGAGTAATAATATAAGTATCACTTCATTTGAAATAGAAATACATAAACTACAATGTGAAGAAGTTCATAAACTTGAAACATTAATACATCAAAGTGGAAACTAATCAGTACATAAACTGGAATTAGAAAGGATTATGGAAACACATAAACTAGAAATACATAAAGGATTTGGATTTGGAAGATAATGGATTGTTCAGGACAACATGTCATTAATCAGCTTGTTCTTTAGAAGGATTTCTATATCAGATAATGGCTCAGTTTTGGCAAGGAGATTCTCCAGCATCTTTTTATCTGACAGCTTACCTTCTTTATCTGACAGCTTCTCCTTCCTATCATAATCCTTCTCCTTTATCTCCCACATCCTCTGGTACTTCAACAGCTTCTTCTCTTCTTCCTCAATTGATGTCTTGGTCATTGGCCTTTTAAGCATCGCCTTTGAAGCTTTAATACCAGGAGGTCTTACCATGGTTTCATCCTCTTCATTGTTAACTGACTGAGAGCTGGCAGACTGTGCAGGACCTTCCTCAGACTTCTCTTTTTTAGAACTGCCTTCACCTTTACCTTCATGGTCAGTAGACGAGAGACTACACCATTTCTGCTCAGTCTTAAGCTCATTCCATGCGTGCTCAAGGGTGAATTTAGCCTTGTAGTCATTGAAGAATATTTCATGTGCCAGCTTCAGATAATCTTTGGGAGCATGGCCACTTTTCTTCTGATTTTCTGCAGCCTTATAGGCTCCACAAAACTTGTTGACCTGGTCAGTAATCTTCCTCCACCTCTGCTTACACTGATTAGCCGGTCTCTCCGCACCAGCTGCAATGTTAGGACTCTCACCATATAATGCTGCTATGCGGTTCCAAAATGTTGAAAATTTCTGCTCATTTGACACCACCGAATCTTTGCTGGTTTTTAGCCAACTGCTGATGAGCACAAGATCCTCAGAGGGTTTCCATCTCTTTCTCTGTTTACGTTCCACAGAAGTGTCTTCATCATCAGACCACTGAGTACTAAATACTGGTATTTCAGATGATCCAATTGGCATAGTTTGGGGAAAACTACCATAGGGAATGTGTTGAGGGTATTGGCTTTCATGTTGACTACTTAAAAGGTCCAGAAAGTTGGACCTTTGAATATATGGATTAGGAGAATCCATAACCTAGCTTAAGAGACTTAAGAAAGAGAAGAGGAAACTGAAGAACAAAAGTGGAAGAGGTTGAAGAAAGGTTTTGAAAGATTAAGAAAGATAAGATGTGGTTTCAGGTTTCGGTATATAGGTTATTATATAGGAAGAGGTTGAAGTTTTTTTCTTTTGTTTAATAAGAGAGGAAGTTGTGCAAATGTTATTTATTATGCATTCAATTACATGTCTATTATTTACCTAATCTATAAATTACCGTTCATTATATTAAAACTGAGAAACCAAGACATCATAGATTCAGTTTCAGTTTCAATAAGAAAGGAAATTCAGCATATCTAAGTTACGAGTTAACTAAAGCAATCATCATATCTAACCAATATCACATCTACAGTTCAAACCATTATCACACATACACATATTAACTTTGATGTAGACACATATCTACTGAATTTATTACCAATTAAGCAATGAATTACACCTAATTTTCAACTACCTATTAACGGCAAAACTCTCAGTCAAGTAACATACCTTCTTTTACGTGTGAACATCTGAGTATGGTCCCTTGCATCTTTCATAATCCATTAACCTGAAAATCCAAATTTCAGAAACATCACAATGCAACACTTTTAACAAACCACAAAATCTCTGTTAATTCACACAAAATCTTACCTGAGAATGATGCAGTAATCTCCTTGGTTTCTTTTATGCACCATATACCATGCAACAATGGGATCAAATCACAAATTAGCTCTCATCAGCAAACCAAAATTATATAATTATCCAAACATTGCTAATAAATCTAAAACATAATAGATCAAATTCGAATAAACCTAAAAACAATGAGATGAAAACAAAATTTTTATGAAATCAGAAGTTAATCCGATTTTTTACAATTAGCCATTCCATCACAAATCCGTAAAATATATTCAATCAAATCTCAAATTCAATTAAAACCTAATTTCAATCACAGGAAAAAATCCTAAAATCAATTACATGAAACCTAGAATGTGAAGAACCCTAATCTTAACCTCAGAATCCTAAATTCAATTATCTCAAAACCGATTGCAAACAACACTAATCGAATCTCATCAATTAATAAAACACGATCTACCTAAGAGAACACATATTTCTTACTATGATATCGATTAGACAGTGGTGAAAGATTTTGAGATTGATTTTGCGAACCAAATTCGCCGATTCTGAGCATGAAAGACTCAGAACGGAGAATCCACCATTTATCACGCCATTTCCGATTGATTTCTTCCCTCAAATCGGAAGATTGACTCCGATTGGCTTTGAAATCGTAAAATCACCTCCGGAGAAACCGAAGAAAGAGAGAAAGGAAGAGAGACCGACTCAAACACGCGTACACCACTTTTTTTTTCCTTTTCCCGTCTTTATTTTTCCGCAACCACTCATAAATCGCCACCTGTCCGTTCTTATGACTGAAAAAGATCTTATTTAAGACACTTTTATAAACTTAAGACCCTTTTAATCTTGTTTTAATTATTTTAAAATCTTTAAAACACTTCTTAAGACCCGGCAAGGTCTGCGTTGATCATGGCCTTACAAGCTAATTCTAGATAAATCTCAAGTGTTTTCCTATTTATACACATATTGATTTTGTAATGATCGTTTTTTTTTCATCTGAAGGATTATATTCATATCAAAGTAATTCCTGAGATTACAATATCGGATCCACGGGAAGCAAACAACACTACCTTTCTAATATGTAAACTTATTCCCTTAAAATCAACCAAAAATTGGATCCAAGGGACATACTCCCTGCTACAAAACCAAACGAAAAAACCAAAATCCTATTAAGCAACCAAAAAAGGATCAAAGGAAAACATCATAAGCAACAAAGCCAGATCGAACATTACACAGAGGTGATGCTACTTTCCTCAACAAAAACTTTCTCTAGCCAACGAGGATATCCATCAGCTACATATGATTGCCAACGATCCTCCCTTGTCACACTTTTAGCAATAAGAAAATCACCTAAGTTGGCATTCCTTACTTCATAAACCAGTTTCCACTTCGACAATTGGTTCAAGGCATCAAGAATTTCCGAAGAAAGGAACTTGAAGGAAGGCCAGGCTGGAGGCCGAGTGACAGCCCCTATCAAATATGATGCTTCAGCCGCAAAAATGACCCCATGAATCTTCAAGCTTTTCATACTCTCAATTGCCCATAGCCAGCTTTTAACATTTGCTTCAATATCAGTTGCAATATGACTAAAAGCTCTTCTACTATGCAACAAAACTTTACCTTCTCTATTCCTCAGTACCCAAAAAGCTCCACTTAATTTCTTCCTTTTGTCCCATGATGACCCAATATTGCATTTAAGCCACAATTTAAGTGGAGGGGACCATTTAAATCTGTTTTTCTTTTCAGCTCTAGCTTTTTTAATGTCATCCGAATTTGCAAACGCTTGAACTTGAAACCAATGTGTGGTATCTTCTCTAATCTTTCCCATTGTGTCATTAGCTTTGTAAATCAGACATTCAAAAAGAAACTTATTCCTGTTTTTCCATAGCCTCCATAATATCCATGGGTATCTTCTTCTAATCTCCACCGGCACTCTGGTATTTTCGCTGTCATCATCACATCAAAGATGTTTTGGAAGACAGATTCAGTATTGAAACCATTATCAGGGATTGGAAAATCAGTCATTGCCCAGACTTGCCTGGCCAAGGAGCATGTAAAGAGGACGTGATTAGCATATTCACCTTCTAAACCACATATTTGACATCTAGAATCAACTTTGATTCCTCTCGATGCTATTTTGTCAGCAACCGGAACAGCTCCACTCAACACTTTCCATAAAAAAACTTTGATTTTAGCAGGAGCCAAACTGCTCCACACAAAGTCTTTCATCCAAATCAGAGACGGTTTCATAGTAACCTCTCTAAGAACCTCCTTTTTCTGATCTTGAATTGCTAGCCAATATCCAGTTTTGACACAATATTCTCCACTTTTATTAAATTTCCAGCAGAAAAAATCTGGGGAAGAACAAACCGGTTTCTTCCTTAAGATGAGTTCAATATCTCTAGGATAGAAGAGCTCCTCCAACTTGTCTCTATCCCATGTTCTGGAATCAAAGTCAATAAGATCTTCCACTTTTAAATCCAAGTTCACAAAAATATTCTTCATTAAAGGAGCTCTATAATACCATCATCAACCCAAGGTGATGTCCATACACTCAGAGAACACCCATCTCCCACCATCTGCTTTAATCCAATTTTTAACAGGTCCCTTCCATGAAGGATACTTCTCCACCCAAAGGAGGGACGATCTCCTACACTAGCCTGAAGAAAGTCTTGCTCTCCATAATACCTGCTTTTCAAGAATCTAGAAAAGAGATACTCAGGGGCCTGAAGAAGCCGCCATGCCTGTTTGGCAAGAAGAGCCTGGTTAAAAAGTTGGATATCTTTAAATCCGAGACCACCTTGATTCTTCGGAAGACAGATCTTGTCCCATCCAATCCAATGAGTTTTTCTCACATTCTCAATCGAATCCCACCAGAAAGAAGCCATAGCACTGGTAAGAGTCTTACAAGATGTCTTGGGTAATTTGAAACAAGACATAGCAAAAACAGGCATTGCCATAGCCACTATCTTTAGGAGGACCTCTTTACGTCCCCTGTGAAAGAGTTCTTGCATAGAAACCAGATAACCAACCTTTCATCTTGTCGTGAATGTAGGCCAACATGTCAACTTTCGATCCACTAAAACACTCAGGCAATCCCAAATATGTTCCTGCTCCACCTTCATTAGATATCCCCATCATCCTCTTGATCTTGACTTTTAAATTCTCCTCAATCTGGTCACCAAAAGTTATGGATGATTTATCCAAGTTTATGATTTGTCATGTGACACAACCATAAGAATATAAGATCTGTTGAATTGTGTTGCACTGATTTTCATCTGCTTTGCACACAAACAAGCTGTCATCAGCACACAGAAGATGATGAATTGCAGGTCCTTGGGGAGAAAACTGAATCCCATTAAGTAAACATGCATGCTCAGCCTTGTTAAGGAGATGAGTTAGCCCCTCAGTACATAAGACAAACAAAAATGGGGACAACGGGTCACCTTGTCTCAGACCTCTCTGAGGAACTATCATGCCATGGGCTTGACCATTAATCAAAACCGTATAAGACACTGTTGTTACACATAACATGATCCAATCAATCCATTTCCTGTGAAATCCTAGAGCAGTAAGCAAATCTTTCAAATAGCTTCATTCCACTCTATCATAGGCTTTTGACATGTCAGTTTTAATGGCCATGTACTCCTTTGCCGTTGCTGAATGGGTTCTCAAGGCATGGACAACTTCATGAGCAATTAAAATATTATCCGAAATAAGCCTTTCAAATACAAAAGCTGACTGGTTTGGGGAAACAATATCAGCAAGAAAAGGTTGCATTCTTGATACTAAGATCTTCGAAATCACCTTATATAATACAGAGCAAAGGCTAATCGGCCTTAGATCCGACATCAGCGGAGAGTCCATCTTCTTAGGAATCAGACAAAGCTACGTAAAATTTCATTCCTTATCAAAAACACCTTCATTGAAAAACTTCAGAACTTCAGCTGTAACTTGATTTCCAACAATATCCCAATAATGCTGGAAGAACAAACCTGTCATCCCATCTGAACAAGGTGCACTTGAAGGTTTGATAGCAAAAACCACTGCTTTTACTTCAGCCTTAGTGACTTCACAAATGAGAGCATCATTCACGGCTTGCGAGATTCTCGGGGCAAAACCAGTAAAGAAGTCTTGAGTGCTACTCGTGGAAGAGGATGTGAACAAGTCACTAAAAAACTTTGCAGCCACCTCTCCTTTACTAGCTTCAGCTCGTTGCATAACTCCATTAAATAAAGTTCTTTAATTGACTTTTTTATGTATAATATGTGTTCGGTTGTTTAGTTATATTGATTCTAGGGAAAATTAGAAGAGGTTGATATGATTTTGTGACTGCAGTACGACTGGACAACTTGGAAGAAGTGAAGAGGCTGAGAGTATTTCCCATTTGGTTATGTGTTCTTTGTGTGTGATTTTGGATTGAGACTTTGAGCTTGCCTCTGTTTTTGAACTGATTTTGTTGTTCATCTAGCCTTATTTTGAAGTTGGTAGTTTGTAGTTTTGTACTATGTAAGTTGGTTTTGTACTTTTGTTGTGCTTACATCATTAAACACTTGGAATTGAAGGTTTGTAAGTCTGTTTTCATTGCAAGTAATTTGGGTTTCGGGTCTAAACCATACCCGAACCGAACCCGAAAAAAAATTCGGTTCTATTTAGGTTCTACTTTCAAATCCCAGAACCGACCCGGACCCGACATGATCCAAACAAAAATTTTGTCGGATCCAATACATGCCTACCCGAAAGACCCAAAACTCAAAAAACCCGAATCGATCCGACTCGTGGACCCGAATGCCCATGACTAATCAAAAGGATGATAGCCAGCGATAATATTCGCCTCTGATTGAAGTCGAGTATGAAGAGCATAACAGATTTAATTTGTTAACCAATAAGACAATCGAAAGAATAGCATGGTTATATCTCACTTTTTTTGTTAAATGGCTTCATCTTTATAGTGTGTATGCAATGGATTATGTTCCAATAATTTTGTATGTACTTGTAAACTCGTTTTGAAATCAATATATTATATTTGTCGAGAAAAAAAAACTACATTAATATATAAAAAATTACACATTGAGTTTCTCTTATATAATTTTCAATATTATAGTAAATAAACGTTCATATTGGAATTCTCGAATCAAACTATAAAACTGAACTTCTCTTAAATAAATTTTCAATTTCATAAATTACATATAAAATCATAAAATGTTCAACCTGGGTCATCCTCTAGTTATTATTATTATTATTATTTATATTGATGAAATAATAACGGACTTCATGTTCCCTCTCAACGTTTCAAGCAACTTGCCACTGAGATTAAGTCCGACCACATTCGTGACACATGCAAACTTTCTGTTTAGGTGAACATACGCCTTTCACATAGTATTTTTCTAGTTCCCTGCAATGTTTTTTTTTGTAACATAGTTCCCTGCAATAATGGTTGCATAATGTTTGACCATTATGCTTACCACAAGTTCCAAGTGGACCATGCGCTAGGTTTGGGTTTGCTTGTATATCACAAATTCACAATTCCATAGTGGTTTGTCTGCCTTTCTTGCATTAATGATCCATATATCTGTAAGAAACATTCAAATTCCTTTGATTAAAATTGCATATCTTCATTTTTAGTTATCTTTGTTGAAACAAAATAAAATTAATAAAAAAAAAATCAATAATTATCTGGGTTTTGATTGATCAACTTTTCGGTTACAGGTTATAATAAACATACATATTTTAACCAAAATTTAAAATCTTTGAGAAACGGAGCATTTTTGGTTTTATAAAACAACTTTTCAAAATAAAAGTGCAAACAGATTACGATGTGTGTTTAATAATGCTTAATCTTATACTTTCTCAATGTCATTCTGACAATTTTCACACAAATTAAAAAATAAGGTAAAAGTTCTTTCATACCCCTAAACTATTTATATAATTACAATTATTTATTTAAGTTTCTTTTGATTAATTATATAAAAACAATCATAGATCACAAAAACTCTTGCACTTCTATTTAATTGAGTCAACAATCATTATCATAATTAAATGCACTTAGAATTACCATCGACATAGTATATTTTTGGAGGCAAATATATTTGTCAAATTCTGTCTTTAAAAAACATTAGAGAACAATAGAAAAAATGGAGGCAAAATTAAAGTGGAGGGAATCAAACAAAAATTTTAAAAAATTTGGGAGTTTATATAATAGATCATCGAGACTTTCTACATACTCCATCTATCTATGACTTTCGACTTGAACTTTTCACCTACAACAACTACAGATTTGTTGTAAATTTTGTATTGGTATTTCGTATTCAACCTGCAAATTTTGTATTGGTATTTTACTCATATTTGTGATCATAATAAAAACAATGATTCTTAGAAGTATATATCTAATCCCATTTCACAAAATAAAATAATAAAATATTTAATGCTACTATAAATGGCGTTGAATGAATATAGGGATTAGGGAAGATACACCAAAATGATTTTTCATATTTAAACAATTTTGTAAATAATTTTATCATATTTATTTGAGGTTAAACAAGGAATTTTTTGTCAAAATTTGTATTGATATTAGAGAATGACACTCTTTAAGTAACAAAAAAAAATGCTAGAATGACACTCTTTTTGAAACGGAGGGAGTATATTTTCTTTTAAAACAAAATTTCACCCTAGTCATAAAACAAAACACAAATAACAAATTGAGTTTCGACGAAATCCCTAAATCATAATGTATTACCTGTCAAAATCAAGAAAATCACAAAATGAGTGATGAAAACAATGGCATTTTAT
>PKML01044300.1:170203-185982 GCA_002933935.1 Eutrema yunnanense | reverse complement strand
ATGGCATTCACACTTTTAGCCATTTACACTTTTATTTTACTTTCACTTTTCTCTTTTTTTTTGATGGAATGTTTTACATATTGTATCATCTAGTTCTTGTATATAATGTTTTTTTCTCCTTAAAATAGAAAAAAGAAAAGAAAATATAGTCCATTAAAATGCCTATAAATCAGTTAGCAATGAAAAAAGAAAAAAAAAAGAAATTTTATGGACCACATATTTCTCCCATTGTTTTCTATTTTTGGTTAATTTTAATTTCTATATTTCTCTAAATTTTCACAAATATAATATGAAAATTAATGGGATAAATAATAGCTCTTAATTTTGCCAAAATGTCCTTAAAGAATGCAACTTTTTTTTTTTTTCACAAATCAAACTTCTTCTTAATGGGCAGAGATATCTTTGTGCTCCATAATTAACGATAGTTACGCAGTATATTCGAATTGGTCTTATGCTTGGAACTAAAACTTGGTTTGATAATATTTTAGAGTACTATTTTTCTTTAAGTTATTCCTCTCATTCTCTATCATTTACATCATGTAACGTCCCGACTGCCACTGTTCGTGCCCCCACACCCTCTCTTGGTCCGTGGGCTCTACCCTCGTCTGACGGCTGATGCATTATTTCGGTAGGCTTGTTTATTATCCCTACAATCATCACGTAATCTTTCTCCGTATTTTGTCCTCACTCACACAATATCGCAAATGACTTTATGGTAGGTCACCCATCCTTAAAATGCTCAAGCTCAAGCACACATATCTCTAGAGTTCTCTCTACACAAGTGACCGAAAAGATAAGTGCACTTTGATGAAATATGTAGTCAAATCAATTATTACAATGTTAGGAGATCTCGGAGAGATCGAGTTAAACGGAAAGTTAACATTTGTGTATATTTCTTTATTGTTAAATAGGTAGATTTCCTATTATCATATTTGTACAGAACTTGCTAGACAAGTTATGTCTTTGTATAAATAAGCATATTGGCAAAATCAATAAATTGAGAGAAACTATTATACTTCTAAGGTTTCCTCCAAAATCTATCATGGTATCAGAGCCTATATCCAATTCCTATGGGTTATGGTTTTGTTTTTGATCTATCCGCGTAATTTAAAAAAAAAAAAAAAAAAATTGAAAAAAGGATCGTGCTATTTTTATTTCCCAAAAATTCTGTTTTTCCTTCTTTGATTTTGTTTTGATCTCTATTGTTTTCTCTTCATCTTCTTCTTAAAAAAAAAAAAAAAAAAAACCTTTAAAACGTTTGGTGACTATGGCGACTATGAGCATGAACCTGATGGGTTCATTCATATTTAATCTTTTATTTTCAGGTTTTCATGTGGTTATCCATCAACTACAAATTCGATGTGGCCACGAAGATGATGACTCCAACGGATATATACTGATCCGGTGGTTTATGATAATGTCTATGACATTTTTTTTAACCTTAAGACACAAGTTTCTTCATGGACAAGAAGTTCGAAGAGCGACCCAGACTTGTGACTTTAGTTCGAATCGACTTGAGGATTTCAAGTTCCTTACTTCAATGATCCATGTGATATACGGCGTTATGGATTTTAACGATTGTCCAATCTCATACGTGTTATCACGTATGAACTTGCGGTAGGGTGTTATTAGGAGATCTCGGAGAGATCGAGTTAAACGGAAAGTTAACATTTGTGTATATTTCTTTATTGTTAAATAGGTAGATTTTCTATTATCATATTTGTAAAAAACTTGCTAGACAAGTTATGTCTTTTTATAAATAAGCCTATTGGCCAAATCAATAAATTGAGAGAAACTATTATACTTCTAAAGTTTCCTCCAAAATCTATCAAGCTTCTCGACATGCACCACCGTATATTAGAAATCAGGATGTTACACATCCTATATCATTTTCAGTTGGTCCAATCGAATAAAACTTTAGGCAAAGATGAATGTATAAACAAAGAGCATTTCAAATGGGTTTAAAACACGAAAAACAAGCTATTTTCATATTCCTAATCCTAACATCTTCCGGCAATATATGAGTTGGTTTGGGAAAAACTTTTAAAAATATGAACGGATAACTTATATGTAGGGATTTGTTATCAATTAGCATTTTTATTGCACAGTTTCTTTAGAAATTATTGCAAACGCCATTTTATCTATCGGAGTTTATGATTCTATTTGATAAATTATGATGGAAGCCTAAAACTAATGTGGAAATATGTCGTCTTAATCTTAACATAGACTAGTTGAAAGATTTTTTTTAAAATAGCCTCAATCAAAATCGTCAATGAATTGTTTAAATTATTGATCTAAAACTAAATTTACATTTTGTTTTTTCATAAACACTAAGAATAAACGAATAAAAATGTAAACGATAATTGATGGTTAATTTGTTGCGGTTGGAGTGGTACAATCAGAACAATTTCATATGTTAGCAGCAATCACATTTGTTACATTCATTAAAATTTCACTTCCATTGGTAAGATACCAACTTAAATTTCTCACTAATATAATATTAATATTTTCATAATAATTTAATATTTTTAAAATGGTTTAATTTAAAAACTTATTTTCAAATTTATCTTAAATTATATAATTTTTAATCTTTAAATTTCTATAAGTTTAACTAAAAACAATACAATTTTAACTTTATTATATTAATTTTAACTTTATTATATTAATTTTAACTAATATTGATGATAAAATAATATATATATATATATAATTTATACTTATGCATAATGGAACTTGATAGATAGAAAATTTTATTTTATGATTTATAAAAAAATAAAAAAATAAAACAATATACAACCTATTTAATTAGTATTATAAACTATGGTGTATTTAATTTACTACACAAACAGTAAACCACTTAAAACAAAACATGTGTCCCATAAGAGGATTTCTCTCTCATAGTCTCTCATATGAGAATCTATTCTCATAATTTGATTTATAATTTGATTTATGATAACTATTTTTTTTAATTATATTTTAATGTGAGAGACTTGGGGAGAAACCCCACTAATGGTACTCTTATTGGCTCATTCCTGTTTATTTAAAAGATTTCAAAGGAAAAAAAATCCAACCAAGTTGTGGTCCAAGGAATGATAGTAGACTAGACCCACAAACATCCCAGTGGTCTGCGTAAATTTCTAACTGCAGTACGTCACAATATTGTGACGAAACAACTACTTATTTGTGACAAAATATTTTGGTCATGAAATTATATCTAAAATGTCACAAATTTGTTACGAATAATTTCTATATCAAATTTCGTCACAATATGATCATTTTCTTGTAGTGAAGAAGACAAGATAAATACCGTAAAAAGAGACTAAATGGGCTTAAACAATATCCTTATAAAGAAGCCCAAAAGAGACTTATTCTCTCAACTTAAGGATCGTATCAATACCGCCCCGTTGAGATCCACCTTGTCCTCAAGGTGGAAGAAAATGAAACTCCGGTAGGATGGTAATAACTCCGTTTGATCCAACATCTGCATGTGTGAGCTTAACATCTGCATTTTTCAGCTTACAACTTACGATCACTTCACATTCCATAAGAAGGTCAAACTCCAACCAAAATAAGTCCACGGCTGATTTGAAATCTGAATTGAAACCACCAAAAGTAACCATATCCCACTCATCTCCGGTTGAAACCGACAACACAAATAAAGCAGCACATACTTTTCGAAAATTAAGAGAACCAACTATTCCACGGTTGAAAATCATTGCAGCTTCTTCCAGTGCTTTGTGGTGAAGATCATGACTTGTCTTGGATTCAAGTGGACAATTGGATTATGGGGTTTAGAAGCTTATTGCCAAGCTCTGGTCTTGAGGGAAAAAGTACTATCCACCTACAAGGCAGTGATCTTGATATCATGTTACATGCACTAGTGAAAGAGGTAAACTTTGAACTTTATTCTTCTTTTCTCCTGAAAGGTCCACATTTTAAATAAAACATAAAGTTCAAATTTTGTGCATTATAAACTATTAATTTAAAACTAAATATGCGAAACATTATGAAAAATAAACAATAATTCTCCTTGTTGTTTTTCAGGAACTATATTCTTCAAACCCTCATCGTGCTACACAACGAGGCATCATAGTTATTGGTTGATCTCCTTTGTGGCCATTTCACTAGGCTTTCACTGAATCCATATGGCAGTTTCGTCATTCAAAAACTTTTTCAGCTAGGGAGCCAAAGGAATGCTGCATTCATACTTTTTGAGTTGAATCCTACTATTCTTTTCCATCTGGTAAAGTATCCATTTGGCAATTACGTGTTCCAGAGTGTTGTGAAGAAGATGTGCACAATTGATGTAGTTCGATGTAGGAAGCTGACGTCTGGTATCATAAGATTGGCAGCGGAATTGGAGGGTGATCCTATTGGCAGAGAGGTTCTAACTCAATTTTAATTGACTTTTCCAGGGAATTAAAAAAAAAACCCTTTTTGTATGATTTTTAATTGACTTTTTTTTAAGTATAGATTTATACCATAAGTGTAAACGGTTACAAGCAAATTCTACTACTTACCTATAAATAAATAAATTAAAATTCAATTTGCACTACCTAAATAGCATGGAATTTTTTGTTTCTTAAAAATTATTTTGAAATTTAAGAAAAAATAAATTTATCTGAATTTTATAATATGTCTAACTAATAATTATATATATAACTGTCAACCGGACTAACCTGTCTACTTAACCCGTTTTGCAATGAACTCAAATATTATTTAGGCTAACCTGCAAAAACCTATAATCTTGAAAACATAACTCTAATATGCATTGCTTGATGACTATGATTTTTGTGGTCAGTTCGCAAACTCTTGAAAAATCAATTTTTTCGTATCTAACTCTTTATAAAAAAAGTAAAATATTTTTCAAACTTTTGTTTTGATATATATTTAAATAAAATATAATAACTATAGTGAAAAATATTGCAAGATCTCAAATATATTTCTTTTGAATATGTAAAGATTGATTATTATTTAATAATATATATATATATAAAAGAGAATGATTCAAAGTTAGTAACTCGCCAGATCGTGACACATGTCGAGTTAATCTATAAGATTTTGACACGTGTTTAATAAATTTCCAATTATATATTGACACATAATATCTTATTATATAAAGCTGAATCTTTCGACGTGAGCGTGACACATAAGTTAATTATAACTCACGAGATTGTGACATTTGTCACAGTTGTTAGTTTAGATCTTGACATGTGTCAATTTAATTAACAAAGTAAAAAAAGAAATAAAATAAATATTAAAAAATGTTTAACTTAAAAAAAGGCAATCTTAAAAAAAGAAAAACAAGAATAAATAAAGAAAACTTATAATAAAAAAGAAAACTTAGAATTAAAGTAAATATTAAAAATGTTTAACTTAAAAAAGGCAATCTTAGAAAAATGAAAAAAAAAGATCTACACCTTAAAAAAGTAAACTTATAAAATAACCACTTAAAAAAAAAACCATGACCAAAACAATAATAAACACGAACAAAAGAATAAAACACGACCAAAACAAATAATAAGATCTACACCTTTAAAAAAGGATACTTATAAAATAACCACTTAAAAAAAAACAACCACGACCAAAAAAATAATAATCACGACCAAAACAATAATAAGTTTAAAATTATAATAAAAATTTTAAAAGGAAACACGACCAAAAACAATAATAAGTTTAAAATTATAATAAAAATGTTAAAGGGCAAGGAAAATTTATAATAAAAAAGAAAACTTAGAATTAAAGTAAATATTAAAAATGTTTAACTTAAAAAAGGCAATCTTAAACTCTATATAAAAAAGAAAATTATTAATATATAATCATAATGAAACTCTATATAATAAGATCTACACCTTTCTATTTTTTAAATACTTCCATCTTTTAGTTCTCTTATTCAAATTCTAAACAAGCAAATCATGACTTCTAAAACACAAAAAATCGATCAAAACTATTTTACTTTGAATCAATTAGATAAAAATATGGTCTATCGTCGTACTATAGTGCGCATAATTCGAAAGTGGAAACCTAGAAATCTAAAAGCAAATAATGTGCTTATGGGAGTGGAACTTCTATTCTTTGATGAAAAGGTTTGTATCATTTAGAATAAATATATACATACTCTTTACAAATATTGATGTTTAAATTTGTGTTGTTTTAAACAGGATAATACAATTCAAGGTTTTATGCATCATTCTCTTCTTCAAAATTTGGAGATCAACTCTGCGTAGGAAGCATCATCGAAATTTGCAACTTTAATGTTCAATCTGCTAACAACAAGAAATATACAGTTTCTAGCCATCAGTCTTTTATAAGATTAACAGAAAGAACAAAGGTTACTAATGTTGGACAAGAATTCTGCAAAATCCCTTTAGAGAAGTTTCGTCTTCAATCTTATCAAGATTTTGTCAAACTACAAGATAAAACAGACGATTTATATGGTATATAGGTTTTCTTATTCTAATATGTAATATAGGTTTTCCTATATTACATATTAGAATAAGAAAATTAAAATATACATAACAATACTAAAAAGAAAAAGAATAAAGGCCAAAAAAAAATTAAAAATGAAAAACCATATTTCAATTTAGAATAAGGAAATTTATAATCGATTCATAATCCTCAAAGTAAAAGGAAAAGAAAAATAGTAGTTATGTTTAGATTAAAGAAATTAAACAAAAAATATAAATAAAAGCAATTTTTTTTTTTAAACTCATATTACATATTAGAATAAAAAAATTAAACTATACATAACAATCCTAAAAAGAAAAAGGATAAAAGCCAAAAAAAAATTAAAAAGGAATAACCATATTTAGGTTCAGAATAAAAAAAATCTTATTATATAAATCTTAATGTTTCAAAATTGTAAAATCACCTGATCGTGAAACGTGTCAAGTCAAAGTTGGAAAATTTTCAAATCGATTAATAAAAAAAAAATTCGGAAAGGTAAATCAAACAATGATCAATTAATAACTTATTCATAATCTTAAAAGGTAAAGTTAATAAAAAATTTAAAAAATAAATTTATCTTAAAAGGCAAAATAAATAGGAAAAAAGAAAACAAATCTTAAGTTTTTCCATTTAGATTAAAGAAATTAATCCTAAAAAGAATAGAATTCTAATTTTTTACCTCTATATAAACCACAATTTAATAGTATGTCAATTACACACCAAATAATTAAAAGTCTAATAATCGTATCCAAAGCAATTTATTGCATTTGCTTCACCAAATAATTTTCTTAAGGTATGTATTTATTTCATCGGAAATTTCGTTTTTTAAATTTATGTATTATATATTTTCACGGGTGATCTAATTTTATTTTTTATTTTTTATTTTTTCGTTTTTAATTTTTTTTTCACAGGTTATAAAATATTAAATTACAAACCCGCATATATGCGGGTACTTATCTATTTAACAATAAAAAGAAAAGTATAATATAAACTTAATTTGAAAAGTAAAGTTAGCAAACAAAAATACAAAAAGGAAAAAATTAATTAATCCAAAAAGCCAAAGTTCAAAAAAGGAAAAAAAGAAATTGCGTATAGATTAAGAAATTAAAGAAAAAAAAGTAAATAACAAAATATTGTTATATTAAGGAAAAAACTAAATACCGTTTTCATTTTTTTAAAATGAGGAATATAATGATTAAAATAATTTATATGGTATAATTGGAAGACAAAATAGGAAGAGAGAGAGAGTATAATTGATTTATGTTATGATTAGTTTCGTGGTAATAGAAAAATAATTGTAAATATACTAAAATATAAATATATTTTAATAAGAAAAATTAATATAAAAAGGAAAACAAAATCTTTAGTTTTTCCATTTAGATTAAGGAAATTAATCTTAAAAGGAAAAGAATTCAAAATTTTCACCTCTATATAAACTACAATTTGGTAGTATGTCAATTACACACCAAAAAATTAAAAGTATATTAATCTTATCCAAAGTTATTTACTGCATATGCTTCACCAAAATTTTCATTCAATATATATATTTATTTTATCGGAAACTTCGTTTCTAAATTTATGTATTATATATATTTTTACGGGTGATCTAATTTTGTTTTTTATTTTTCCCGTTTTTTATTTTTTTAACGGGTTATAAAATATTAAATTACAAATCCGCCTATATGCGGGCACTTATCTAGTATCATAATAATTAAGAAACTAAATAGTATATAATCTCTTTATAGGAAAATAAATTTGGTTTTGGATTTCTTTTACTTTATTGTTGTCTAGATAAATCTCAAGTGTTAAGTGTTTTCCTAGTTCTAATCTGTTTTTGGTTATAAAATATTTGTTTTTTGATTTTTCTTTGATTTTGAACAAATGAATATTTTTCTTGTCTTGAAATTAGACTATATTTTGAAGGATATCCGGAAGCGGCTACCGTGAATTCATGTTTGCAACTCCATGGTCGAAGGGATTTCATCGTGGATGAAAAAAAGAAGAAAAATGTGTGTTCAATTGTTCATGGTTCTGACTTCTTAGATAGATTTGGCCGTTGAGGTATTGGATGGGTTCCGGTGGAACATATGGATCGCAACCAATGATCTTTTCAAAGTTTAATATGGAGTTTCATCATAAGATGATAGCCAAACAAGATGATCATGTCAGATTGAGGACGATGATGAACCAAGAAAATAACAGATTTGATAGCCAGGAATTACACGTTAAATCATTCAATCAATGGTGTTTGAATTAAGCTAATCTATCTGCGACTTGCAGTGGCAATAGTTCAGGTATCAACATCACCAAAGAATCTTCTAAACTACCGTGGACCGGGCACACTTATAGCTCCAATACCAATGCCAGGCCTCCAAGGCTCGAGCTCAGAGCTCAGTTTTCAAATCATTGCCTAATTGACTGAATAAAATGCCGATATCCATTCCTTGATTCACCGTTGGTATGACTACCGAATACGGGCATTTCGTGGAAAATCCAACTTTTTTGTTTTTGGATTGTTTTATCGATTTGCTTAGCCTGTTTACGCATCGCTGGAACTTCTTATGGCAGCTTATGTTAGTCATACCTGCAAAATGGGAAACAAATAAGCAAAGCTCTCAGCCTAAGCGTGTCAACTCAAGGCCAAAGTTTCGCATCTGAAGCCGTTACATCATAGGTTAAGAACAATGAAACACAGTAATATGTTTTAGATCACTAAACTGTAACCACTAAACTAAGCTAAACACAGTAAAGCAAAAAAAAGAAAAAGAAAAAGAAAAGATGAGTTGATAAGATCCCTAAAGCACTTAAGATCACCCAAGCCTGATGGCCTTAAATGATTAGCATACTCTGAGATCCTAGAACCCTGCATTATTAAGCATATTTTTTTTTAGAGAAATCGAACAGACCAGATTGGCTGCATTCTCAAATCCAAGGTCTAATCAAGTCGTGTTACATTCATATTGAATCTGTAGTTACAGATGTTTATCGCGGTCTATGGCCTAATGTGCATATCATTCTTCACCCAAGTGAAAAAGCTACACTCAATTTGGGGCAAAGTGAAAATTTTCCAGATGATAATACCAAAACTACATCCCAATTCGCGATACACCTAAGAACGGTAGTTAACCTTTTCGTCATCTAAAATCCGCAGAGAAAACAGTAAGGGATTAGCATTCTTGAACGATTGATTACCTTTTGATTCAACGCAACTGTCATGGACCATACAACAAGCATCAAGATCATCACAAGGCTCCTCACCAGGACACCCAGAGTGTCCAATCCCACAATACTTCCCATATCGAATAGAAAGAGCTGAAAACAAACAAAATATAAGTGAGTAGCTGAAACGCAAAATTAAACATTACTCAAAACCCAAAGGGACACTGCAGAAAAACAGAGTCTTACTGTCGCAATTCTGTGCAATGCAGGTTCTGGTGCACTCCTGTGACAATTTGATTCAACAACAAGACAAAAAATCATTCACACCACAAGGAATAGTAAAACACGACAAAGAACATTCATTTAGTTGTGTATAGTTTTCTGGGCACAGAGCAATAAAGAAGTGAAGCGAAATAGCAAATCTCAATCTCAATCCAATTAGTCAATTACATAAGCTAATTCTACAACAATGCGATTCCTTTTGTCTGATTTTGGAAACCTCAGAATCCCAGAGATTTTCTCCGAAAACACAGAATGATAGATAGGTCAGGGAAAAAGGTGAAACCTCGCTGCGAACGAAATCGACGAGGACGAGGGCAATGAAGAAAGCCGCCGTGCGAATCATAATCGTCGTCGTCGTCGTCGTCGTCTCTCTTGATCTCTTTAGCTAATTGATTAGTTTCTGGATTTGGGTTTGAATATCTTCGCTTGTCTTCTTCGCTAAGTTTAAGATATATTATCTTAAGTCAACCCAATTAAATGCATTAATATATTACGAATTTCTGTTTCAAAACTGTTTTTTTTTAATAAATGAATTTAAAAAATGATCTTTCACCAAAATGGTTTTTTTTTTCCTTGGTTCCAAAACTCTGTTTCAGGAAAACAAAAAAAACTGAAAAAAAATGGATTCGAGGGAGTAGCTGAGTGAGAGCAATCAGATGGGAGTTACAAGCGTCAGAAGAATATTCCGGCTGACATTGTTGTCTCAATTTCAAGGGTAGTAACCGGTGAAAGTGAATCCTCTGCCAACGATTTCGCCTGCGCAATACCAAGCAAAGCATTCTAGGCCAAACAATGCTGCGATTCCTGCATGTTCCACCTTCAGATCCGCTCTGTTCTTCAATAAGGTCTTTGCGTAGTCTACTTCTTTCCAGAATGTCTCGTAGCGCCCCGGAATGCTGTTAGGAGTAAGATGAGTATTAGCTACAGAATCAAGACTGCAAATCACATAAAAGCCAATACTCTTCAAATGATAGCAAAAATGCATTGTGGTGCTTAGATTGTGTTATCGGGAATGACAAAACAGCTCAATTCGCAGATAACATAAACAGAATAGTACAAGTTTTGATAGCAACTATGATTGGAGAACAAAAACTATTAGAGTATACAGCAAAGTGCTATAAGTATGCCAATTTCAGTTCTGTATCAAGCAATAAGATTCACTTTTCTAGTTTTCTTTCAATCCAAATCCAACTTGCACATTTCCTCAGCATTAGCTGAACATTAATGCTTCGAAAAGCAAATTGAAAAATTGATATTTTGAGAAACATCTCCTGGTAACCCTGAAAAATGTCTAGGGAGAGAAGAATCGACCTAGCAAGACGAGTGTAGAGCAGTTGCTTAGACAACTCACTGCACTTCTCTACAGTAGCAGGCTCCTGAATAAAATGCTTGTTCTGCTCCAACAACTGTCTGTAGTAGGAAGCACCATGCTTGGCCACAAACTTTGAAGCCTGACATGCCTTTGATTGAAGTTGCACCAATTTTGATGCCATGCTTCGAAATTCAATTCCTTCAAAAACATAAACAAACCCAATTCAGCTTTTACCAAGCCTAGCAAGAGAGAGACAAGCTCATCAATAAGTACAGTTCCAAATTTTCTCATGCAATCATATGCAAGTTCTTAACATCCACATTAGTCGATATTCCAAAAGGCTTGAGCTTCACTTCTGGTACCAATAATTTATTGACATAATTCAGTTCATGATTCATTACACGATGCAATTCAATCTCCAAAACGGTTTACAAACAGCAATTCCAAAAACATGTAATCTCAGAATCAAGTCATCCAAAAGATTAAGGCTTTTCATCGAATTCACGCATATCAGGCTAAATCACTAAAACCCTAGTCCCCAAAATCAAGAATCACAGATCAAACAAGTCCCACTGGTGACTCCGACATAGAATTATCGCAGTGAAGAGATTACTGATAGATCTGAGACTTAAACACAGACTTTAGACCCCCTAGAAAGCAAAACCCAAAATAGAAGAAGAAGCTTTAAACAGAAAATGAGAATCCGAAACGAAATCAAACGAGAACGTGTCGGTGATCGTGAACAAGCCGTACCTTCCGGCGTGAGAATCAGAAGAGCATCCTAAATCTCACTGACACAGCTTATAATTATGAGAGTAATCGAACCGGATCGGTATAAACCAGACCGGTTTTTTTTCCCAATAAAATTGGACCAGCGGCAAAAAAAAAAAGACCTTAAACATAAGTTTGTCTTCCTAAAACCCTAATTCCTTGCTATTCCAAAAACTTGGTGTCTCCCTCTCTCTCTGGTGCAATGGCTAGTACGACGAAGAACAACCACAACGAGCAGGAAGTAAACGGCTCTGATCAAAATCAGAACACGAAGTTACGTTTTGAAGATGCTGATGAGTCAATGTGCGATGCCGGTGACAATGTCGATGTCGCTGATGACATAACCAGCGCCGATTACTACTTCGATTCTTACTCACATTTTGGTAAAAGTCCTTGAAATTTCATAGTTTTTTTTTTGCTTCCTTCATGTTTACTTCTCCACAAAGTACTAATTTTGTTTTCAAATTGATTGATTTTGCAGGTATTCATGAAGTAAGTATCCTGCATTTTGAGTGGAATCCTTTGTTCTGTATACTTTTTTTTTTTTCGATTGTGATGTCTGACTTGATGATGATTATCTTATAATAGGAAATGTTAAAGGATGTAGTGAGGACAAAGAGTTATCGGGATGTTATTTACAAGAACAAGTTTCTTATCAAGGACAAAATCGTTCTTGACGTAGGAGCTGGAACAGGAATCTTGTCTCTGTTTTGTGCCAAAGCAGGAGCAGCTCACGTATACGCAGTACGTCTTTAGCTTATCCTTTAATCGTAATTGGCTCTGAGTGATTTGGATACATGTGATTGACTAATGATTCTTTCAATAGGTTGAGTGTTCTCAAATGGCTGACACGGCAAAGGAGATTGTCAAGTCGAATGGATTTTCGGATGGTATAAGTCTTTAGAGTGTTTCTTTTTCAAAATGGATGACAGTTAGCTGTAACAGCTGTTTGATTCTTTTGCCAGTTATCACGGTTTTGAAAGGGAAGACTGAGGAAATCGAGCTTCCAATTCCTAAAGTGGATGTGATTATCTCGGAATGGATGGGTTACTTTTTGGTTTATGAAAACATGCTGGACACTGTCTTGTATGCTCGCAATAAATGGCTTGTAAGGGAAAGTTTTCGCCTTGTTTCAGTTATGTCGATGTTGGGTTCATTATAGCTTTGGGGGGGGGTTTTGTCGTCAGGTCGATGGAGGAATTGTTCTACCAGATAAAGCTTCTTTGTATCTTACAGCCATAGAGGATGCTCATTACAAAGAAGACAAAGTAGAATGTGAGTATGAAAAAGACTTGTCTCACTTTTTTAGTAACATTCGTCTGCAAGTTTCCTTATCTAAACATGATTTTTTCTATCGGCTTTGCCTCTTGTTGTTTCCTATACAGTTTGGAACAATGTGTATGGGTTTGACATGTCATGCATCAAGAGAAGAGCAATCACGGAACCTCTTGTTGACACGGTGGACGGAAACCAAATCGTGACTGATAGCAAGCTACTCAAGGTAAGTAAGATTATACTACACTACAGTTCTTACTGATATTATCTCTTTATTTACCTTTGGCTAATGCAACTTCCATTTGTTTTGGCTGTTTTTTTCTAAAGACCATGGATATCTCTAAGATGGCTTCTGGAGATGCTTCCTTTACAGCTCCATTTAAACTTGTTGCACGAAGAAATGACAATATCCATGCCCTTGTAGCCTACTTTGATGTATCATTCACCATGTGCCACAAGATGATAGGTTTCTCAACAGGTTCACGCTTTTCCTGCAAAGTTTTCTTGATTATTTCGATTTCCAAAACAACATGTTGATGCTATAGCTTCTAATTTGTCGATGTTTGGAACCTATGATACAATCACAAACTACAATGCAGGACCAAAATCTCGGGCTACACACTGGAAACAAACAGTGCTGTACCTGGAAGATGTTTTAACCATATGCGAGGGTGAAACAATCACCGGAAGCATGACAATTGCACCTAACAAGAAGAATCCTAGAGATGTGGACATAAAGCTCAGTTATTCTTTAAATGGCCAGCATTGCAAGATCTCAAGGACCCAACTCTACAATATGCGGTAAAAGCTATCTCAAAGGAAGCAGAGTCCCACAAGTCTCATTCATCATCTTGAGGCTGAGAAAGACAATGGTCATTTGTAATTTTATTGTTTTCAATTTTTTGCAACGTTTCAGAACAGAAAACATAAAATTTTCCCCTTGATTCTATAAAAAGGCTATCTCTTTCTTTCTCTGTTCCTGGAAACTAGACGTGGAAATGGACATAGTGGAGAAAAAACATTAAACTATAGAAGAGCTGGTTGGTTTTCTGTATGGTGAATATGTTACTTTCCAAGCATAAAAACTGCAATGAGTGTAGCATGGCCTCTTTTTTTTATTTAAACACTGATTTATTATTTTTTACAAATTATGAAAACTGTTATATCGATTAATTCTACCACTTTATGAGCATTCACACATGTTTCAAATTATCTTATCTTAAGTCATTAACCAACAACTTGGTAATAATCTTATCTTAAGTCACACCAGTAATAATACGATTTGGTAATCATATTTATTGTCTATTAATAAAAGTTTGTTTTTTTTTTGCTTAAAAAAAATCTATTAATAAAAGTTAAAGTTAAACTGATAGGTCCATGTTAGAGGAATTATCAATTTTATTGATAAAATGTAAATATGAAAACAAGAAGACAAGTATTTTTGACAAATTTCTTAGCCCTTTTTTTTTTGGCTTTTTCATTTATATAGAAACAAATTGGAACAATCCGTTCCTACAAACGTGGAAGCAAAATGCATACAGGGAATTGAGGAAACTAAACGAAAGAAACGTGAAACAAAACGTGAGAGTTCTGTTCCTACAATATAGGAGACTTACTCTGTTATTTGCTGAAATCAAATAAGTAAACCAAACCAATCAATCTTGGTATCTCTGGTTCGGTTTTCTTCTGCGCTTGGGACGCTGGTTTAGTTGATGTTCGACAGATAAGAGGATGCGAAGCGTCTATTTGATTTTTATCATAGCATAGCATTTAATTAATACGCGTGGGTCTCTTTCTTCATATTGGAACTATTAGGGGTGTCATAATGGTTTAAATGTAATGAGTTGATCCAAACCAAACTAATCCATTAATTCAATGAGTTGGAAATTTGGATCATAATGGGTTATTGGTTTAAATGGTTATTGGTTTGAATGTTATTGGTTTGAATGGTTATTGGTTTTAATGAGTTGAGTTAATATGGGTTAATGGTTTACCCATAACCAAACCAATAACATCTCCCTTTCACTCTCACGAAGCTCTCTCATGCCAAAAACGTAAAATCTCATTTTCCCGCCAAAACGTAAAATCTCGTTTTCCCGCCAAAAACGTAAAATTTCGTTTTCCCGCCAAAAACGTAAAATCTCGTTTTCTCGCCAAAAATGTAAAATTCAGTTTTCCCGCCAAAAACGTAAAATTCCGTTTCCCGCCAAAAACGTAAAATTCTGTTTTCCCGCCAAAAACGTAAAATTCAATTTTCCCGCTTAAAACGTAAAATCTCGTTTTCTCGCCAAAGACGTAAAATTCGGTTTTTCCGCCAAAAACGTAAAATTCCATTTTCCCGCCAAAAACGTAAAATCTCGTTTTTCCGCCAAAAACATAAAATTTTGTTTTCCTGCCAAAAACGTAAAATCTCGTTTTCCTACCAAAAACGTAAAATTCCGTTTTCCCGCCAAAAACGTAAAATTTTGTTTTCCTGCCAAAAAAGGTAAAATCTCGTTTTCCCGCCTAAAACGTAAAATCTCGTTTTCTCGCC
>PKML01044300.1:124423-169973 GCA_002933935.1 Eutrema yunnanense | reverse complement strand
TTTTTTTTTATTGAATTCTTTCTTAAGGGAAGAGAAAAAAAAAAAGCAAGTTGAATTCAATATTTAATGGGTAAACTCATTAAAACCATTAACTCATTAACATAATAAGTTAATGGTTTGATCCAAACCATTTACTTAATGAGTTGGATAAAACCATAACTCATTTAGTAATGAGTTAATGAGTTAATGGATTGGTTTGGTTTGGATCAACCAATTTGACACCCTTAGAACTATAACACTAGTTTTNAACTATAACACTAGTTTTTTTTTTTTTGTTGTAAAAACTATAACACTAGTTAAAATAACATAACACCACCACATGTTAAAGAAAAAAACGCAACTTAAAGTAAAACAAACAAAATCCCGATTTACAAAGAGATTTATATTTCCAAAGAGATTTTTTAATGCAACATTTTGTAAATTTAAAAACTTTAAATTATTTTGAATTTTTATCGTCCATTTGGATTTTGGAGACACAACCACTTGGGTGTTACAACGCACCACCGCCAACAAAATCGAATGAAATAAGGACAAAATTAAATGCTCTTTAATTAAGTAATAATACGATTTGGCATCGGAACCGTAGAATTTGTTTAGAAATTTTTCTGTTTATATTAATAAAAGTTAAAACACAAAATTTGGCATCGGAACCGTAGAATTTAATATCTCCACCGCCCCAATTAGAACGGGGTATTACTTAATTAGACATATTTGATTTTTATTATAGCATTTAATTGTTTTCTAACGTTTTTAGGTGTTTTAAATCGTTTATCTCATGTCGAAAAAGAAAAGAAAAAAAAGGAAAAAAAAATCGTTTTATCACATTATAATTAATTAGTACGCGTGGCGTGGTTCTTTCTTCTTTTATTTATTTATAAATAATATATATATATATATATTAAAAAATATAAAAGAACATATCAGTGTGAGCACAAACCACCAGTTAGGATGGAAATGAGACTGGTCGTTTGTGCTCATTGGCAGAGAGGTTTTGACAACCTGCCGTTATTGTGAGAGGAGGATGAGACAATAGATCATTGTTCATATCATATATAGATATCATTGTTCATATCATATACAGATCATTGTTCATATCATATCTTCAGGATTTTCTTTTTTTCTTTTCTGTGTAACAGCATGCAGTTGTAAAAACGATTGAATATTAATGAAATCTTTTTCTGGCTATGTCCATTTCCACGTATAGTTTCCAGAGAAAGAGAGAGTCTTTTTAGTCACTTGGTTGTGGTGAAGTATCTCGTTATGTGATTTTGTTTCTGTATGATTAGATTAGTTCCATGAGACTTATGGGGGCTTATCTATTCTCTCTGGTATCAATATTGTTAGTCCTTGAGCTGCCCCTAAACCTTATAGCTCAAGCATTGCAATGGGTGATCGCTCTCGGTGTAGAAGACTGACAACATCGTCCAAAGATTAGCTTTTGCTCTTGGTTGAAAGTGAAGTTGCAGACGATTGAAAGTTTTTTTTTTTTTTTTTTTAACTCTTATGGATAATTCACATCTTGATCCATTGTTGGAGAACAGCATGTCTGCTCCAGTGCTTCTTTTCTAAGTCTATGGTCTACTTTACAGTTTGTTTTTGAGTATCCTTAATCAAGATTTCTGACAAGTTTTTAGTTTGTGGCTGAAGTTTATAGGTAGCATTCATATGCTCAAATCTGTATCTTCATGTTTGCAGCCAGAATTGGATATTTTTTTTCTCTATTACTTTTCAAAAGGTATGCTTATGTGCAAGTTACATCAAGAACTTTCAAGTCTATGATCCACATACAGTTGGAAGAATAACTGTTGATCTACAAGGAATGGTTAATGATTGCACAGCTCTCACTTATAGGCAAGACGTCAAGGCAAAAGATATTGGGCAGTACACATAACCCACACTTCCAACACGCCAGGCTTTGTCCTGTAGAATCCCAATATGCAGCCTAATAGTAGCAGTAACTTAATCTTGTTTAAATTGTTATATGCAATGGATTTACTTTACTTCTCTCTCTCTCTAGACTTTTTTCAGGCAAAATATCATTTTTCAATTTGCTTTTCGAAGCATTAATGTTCAGCTAATGCTGAGGAAATGTGCAAGTTGGATTTGGATTGAAAGATAACTAGAAAAGTGAATCTTATTACTTGATATAGAACTGAAATTGGCATACTTATAGCACTTTGCTGTATACTCTAATAGTTTTTTGTTCTCCAATCAAAACTTGTACTAATTTGTTTATGTTATCTGTGAATTGAGCTGGTAAATTTCTGATGATACTGTTAGTGCCTATTAATGTTTTGTCATTCCCGATAACACAATCTAAACACCTGTTAGAGGGGGGATTAGCACCCCCTGGTTTAACTCGGTTCGAACCGAGACCGGTTTACGATGGTTCGGATCGAGGACGAATCAGCCCAAAAACAGTGGGCCGAGCTCGGAACCTCTTTAAACCCATCTCGGCTACCGATCTAGGCCCAGCGCAAGCCCAATACGTTACAACAGATAAAATCAGAATATTTTCTCTTTCCCGCCGATCTCGGAAATGGAAATATTCCTTGCGAACAAACCGCCGAAGAATAAGGAAGATATCTTTATCTCGGAGGGGAATCCGGGATATTTCTATTTCCTAATCGAGCAAGGAAAAGGGAATATTCACATACAGAGCCGCCTCAAGACAATATAAATAGAGGAGAAGGTTCATCCATGAAAGAGGACTTCCGCAGAGACCAGAGAATACGAGAGAGCTACTTTACCGATCTCAAGTTCTCTATCCTTATCATCTTACTAAAACTCTGTTGTAACGCCGATTCTTGATCAATAAACGAGATTCCGATTAAAGTAATATTTTACCCCTTTTGTGTGATTTACGGATCAACAATTGACGCCGACTGTGGGGAATAAAGAACAATACTTTCGGATATCGTTTGATTGAGTTCGGCAATGGTTCTCCCAACCGACATCTCTATAGTCAACATCAATGGCTCAGAAAACGATGATCCAACCGACACTGGATTACCAACAACTGAAGGAGGACTCCCTCCGACCTTACCTACTGAAGGGGATAATCAGACTAATTCCCCGGGAACTCTCCCACCGCCTCCAGCATTCGTGGATCCGAGCATCTTTATGGAAGCCATGGCAGCGCAGTTCGCAGAAATCAATAAAAAGAATGAAGAGCGGATCGCATCTCTAATAGCATCCCACACCAAACGCCGAAGCCAGATCGGTACCCTTGATCCGAGCCTAATCACCCCCGCCAATGGAAACGCTTTACGCCGGAACCTCTTGCCTGACCTGACCGACACTCAACTCCCGGGCGCGACCGACCTGCAGACTAAGAGATCCGCAGCCGATTTGGAAATCCACATCGCGGATCAAGCCGCCATGAACCTGGAATTCGCAAAGTTCCAGGCCCAGTTACAGGACATGCGGTCTAAAGTCCATCAAGCAACGAGCTCGGCACCAGAAATCGATCGGGTGATACAGGAGTCACAGAGGACACCATTCACGGAACAAATCATCAACACTCCAGTCCGGCGATTGGAGAGGGTCAAGATCACACCATACGATGGGTTCACCGATCCTAAGCATTTCCTGACCTCCTTCGTTATCATGATGAACCGATTTCGTTTCAGCTCGGAGAACGAAAAGGACGCAGCCATGTGCCAGCTATTTGTGGAGAACCTTTCCGGAGCCGCGCTCGATTGGTTTTTGACGCTCGAACCGAATTCAGTCAATAGCTACAACGAGCTCACTACCAAGTTCCTCAAACGCTTTACCATGTTTATCAAGCTGAAAACGAAGAACGTCGAACTCTGGGCCCTCGAACAGAAGCAGGACGAACCTCTACGCGACTTCATGGAACGTTTCAAAGCGGTCGTATCCCACTGTATGATCGATGACGAAGCTACAATTGAGGCTCTTTATAAAGCGACCTGGTACGAGTCAGACTTCCACAAGGAGATCAAACGCTACAATCCAAAGACGTTGGAAGATATCTTACACAGGGCGCACATCTTCATCATGGAGGAAGAGGAAAAATCCGAGAAAGATAGGCGGTATGCGCTTACGAAACAGCCTGCTGCTAAGGATAAATAGTACGCTCCTCCCAAAGCAGCCCGTCAACACGGTCCAAACTCAGCAATCCTGGTCAAACACTTGGGTTCGGTCGGACGAACCAAAAGAGCCCGATACCGAGTCCGGACTATATTGCAACTTCCACAACCGACTCGGAAATCATTCAACAGAAGAGTGCCGACACCTACAGGAGTTCTTGTTGATGAAGTACAAAAAGGGGGAAGTTCCAGTTGAAGGAGCCTTCCAACCTTCGAATAAACCTCGCCGTAACGATAACGGAAGGAGACGTAACTTCAAACCGAGCAAGGCTACTAAGCAACCTAAAGATAATACTGATGACGAACAACCGAAACGAGATCGGGAGGAAAAAGTGGAGGCTCAACAACCTCCATAGGTTCAGAAGCGTGTCAACATGATCATGGGCGCATTGGAGTCATGCAACTATTCTGTCCGAGCTCTAAAGACGTACAGTAAGGAAGCAGTGACCGCAAAACGTATAAATCAGATTACACCTTGCGGAATGCCGATCACCTTCTCCGAGGCCGACACAGAAGGACTCCACATGCCGCATAACGATCCGCTGGTCGTCGAAGCGCTCATCAGTGATGTTGTAGTCGGACGAATCTTGATTGACACTGGGAGCTCGGTCAATGTGATTTTCAAAGATACACTGAAGAAAATGGACTATCCCGACAATCGGATCAGACCAAACATCGAACCACTCACCGATTTCTCAAGTGAGCAAACCATGACTGCCGGGACGGTCAAGCTCCCTATGTATACCGGAGGGATTTGTCGGATGGTCAAGTTCTTGGTACTGAACAAACCCGCAATCTACAATGTGATATTCGGCACACCATGAATATTTTCGATGAAAGCCGTCGTATCAACATATCACCAGTGCGTCAAGTTCCCAACACCTTCCGGAGTCTTCACTCTTAAAGGAGACCAGGTGATGTCACGAACGTGTTTCATCAACGAATGCAAACTAAGGACCGCGCCCCGCACTTACATCATCAATAAGAAGAAAATTCTGAATGATCCCGACCTGCCGCGACGCGAAATGATTGTCCAAGTCAACATTGATGACTTCAATCCAGAGAGATGCATGGGGATCGGAGCCGAGCTCGATGAAGACATCAAGACAGACTTGATCCGATTCCTCAAAAGGAACATTTCGACCTTCGCCTGTCAATCACCGACATGCCAGGGATCAATCCAAAGATAACGAGTCACGAACTCAATATTGATTCCACCTTCAAGCCGATCAAGCAGAAACGACGCAAGCTCGGTCCCGAGAAGGCCCAGGCCGTAAACGACGAAGACGAAAGGTTACTTAGCGCGGGATCAATCACAGAAATTCGGTATCCTGACTAGTTGGCAAACCCAGTTGTTGTCAAAAAGAAGAACGGTAAATGGAGAATCTGCGTCTATTTTACCGATCTGAACAAAGCCTGCCCAAAGGATAGTTTCCCACTCTCACATATCGACAGACTCGTCGAAGCCACTGCTGGGAACGAACTCCTCTCGTTCATGTACGCCTTCTCAGGCTACAATCAGATACTTATGCATCCAGACGATCGCGAGAAGACCTCCTTCATTACCGACCGTGGTATCTATTGCTACAAGGTTATGCCCTTCGGCCTGAAGAACGCTGGTGCAACTTATCAACGACTCGTTAATCGGATGTTTGCAAGCCAGCTCGGCAAGACAATGGAGGTCTACATCGACGATATGCTCGTCAAATCGCTAATTGCCAAGGATCATATCGGTATCCTCAACCAAATGCACATTCGGCGTGACCTCGGGAGAATTCCTCGGGTATATCGTAACTCAAAGAGGAATCGAAACCAATCCTAAACAGATCTCGGTAATCCTCGACCTACCATCTCCGACGACGAGAAGGGAAGTGCAAAGGCTTACGGGACGTATTGCTGCACTCAATCGGTTCATCTCCCGATCTACCGACAAGTGTCTCCCCTTCTACCAACTGTTGCGCGGTAACAAAGATCTCGAGTGGGATGACAAATGCGAAGAACCATTCAAGCAACTCAAGGAATAATTATCGACTCCACCAGTCTTGGCAAAACCCGAAGATGGCGAAACTCTCTATCTCTACATCGCAATCTCGACCTCGGCGGTCAGCGGGGTCCTTGTCCGAGAAGACCGGGGTGAACAGAAGCCAATCTTCTATATCAGCAAATCACTCATGGCGCTAAAGGTCGATATCCGACTCTCGAAAAACTGGCTCTCGCCGTTGTTATTTCAGCTCGGAAGCTACGCCCCTACTTCCAGTCACACTCAATCACCGTCTTAACCAATCAGCCATTCCGGATGATTCTACATAGTCCGAGCCAGTCCGGTCGACTTGCTAAATGGGCTATTGAACTCAGTGAGTACGACATCGATTACAAGAGCCGAACAAGCATCAAGTCACAAGTCCTTGCCGATTTCCTCATCGAGTTATCCCTAGAATATGTCAATACTGACGTCGCAACTGCCGAACAGTGGATCCTTCACGTCGACGAGTCTTCATCTCATCATGGTACTGGAATAGGCATTCGCCTCAAATCTCCAACTGGAGAAATCTTAGAGTAATCTTTCCGCCTGGCGTTCAACGCATCAAACAACGAGGCAAAATACGAAGCGTTAATTGTCGGACTACAATTAGCCAAATCCATCGGCGCAACAAGCATACATGTCTACTGCGACTCGCAGCTCGTCGCAAGTTAATTTAGCGGGGAGTATGGTGCCAAGAATGATCGAATGGATGCATATCTCAAGCTCGTCAAGCAACTCGCTGCAGAATTCGACTCATTCGAACTAACCAAGATACCGCGGGGAGAAAACGCTCCAGCCGACGCACTCGCTGCTCTAGCTTCAAGCTCGGACCCTCACTTCAGACGAACGATCCCGGTCGAAAGTATATCGGAGCCAAGTATTAGAAGCACGGAGCAATGTATCATCACAACTCGTAGACGAGATTACGAGGAAAATCTTGCGACCAAACCCGTCCTACGTTCGACGGAGACGGATTCCGACTGTCGAGTCTGATCAGGACACCGAGCTCAAACATGCTACTATTGCCAAAGGCAATGATGATCTGCCGCAAGCCAATGAGTCAGCCCAATCAGACAACGAAGCGGAGGAACAAACAGACGGCCTTCACGAACCGATAAACCTCGAACAATCTGATGAGCAGACACCCGCCGATTGAACACAAGAGATAAAAATGTACATCATCGATGGTGACGTCCCGGCGGACAGATGGGCTGCTTGGCGACTCAAAATGCGAGCTGCTCGCTACATACTTATCAAAGATGGACTGTTTCGTTGGAGTGCAACAGGAATCATCCTCAAATGCATCTCGGGCTACGAGATCCAGGAAGTCATGATGAAAATACACGAAGGCGATGGCGGTAATCACTCCGGTGGCCGATCTCTAGCCCTGAAAATTAAACGAGCAAACTATTATTGGCCAAGTATGCAAGCGGACTGCGAGAAGTTCGTTGCAAAGTGCGATAAATGTTAACGACACGGCCCAATGATACACCTTCCTACCGAGCTGCTAACCACTTCGATAGCTCCATATCTATTCATGCGCTGGGGCATGGACATCATCGGCCCTTTCAGACGGTCCACCACGCAGAAAAATTTCATCCTCGTCATGACAGATTACTTTACCAAAGGGGTAGAAGCCGAGACATATCCCATCATCCTCGCTTCTGACGTTCAGAAGTTTGTCTAGAAATTCATCATATGCCGACACGGAGTTCCATATGAGATTATCACCGATGACGGACCCCAGTTCCTATCAACGCTTTTCAACGATTTCTGCGCCAAGTGGAAAATTTCGCTAAGTTTCTCTACACCGAGATACCCACCGAGCAACGGTCAGGCCGAAGCAATAAATAAGACAATCATCGCTGGCCTCAAGAAACGATTGGATGCTCTGAAAGGGACCTGGTCTGATAAACTCGACGGAGTCTTATGGTCATATCGCACAACTCTGATGTCGTCAACGGGACAATCCCCCTTCTACATGGCTTATGGTGTGGAAGCCCTATGCCCCGCCGAACTCACCATCCCGACTATCTGTCGAACGATGCTTGTGCAAAACCCCAACCTTAACGATGAGATCATGCTCGACAACCTCGAAGAACAACGCGATCAAACCTTACCTCGAATTCAGAATTATCAGAACTTGGCAGCACGCTACTACAACAAGAAGGTCCGCAGACGCCATTTCACTGACGGCGACCTCGTTCTGAGAAAAATCTTCGAAGGCACTGAATAATAGAATGCCGGCAAGCTCAGCACAAACTGGGAAGGACCTTATCAAGTAATGAGGGTAGTCAAACCAGGCGTCTACGAGCTCATGAAGCTGGACGGAACTCCTATTCCCCGTTCATGGAATTCGATGAACCTCAAGCGCTACTACAACTAGGCCGGCTCTCGAGCGCCCAAAAAAAAAAAAAAAAAGCTACTACACTTAGGCTCGATTTCAATATGTAATATGAATTACGAATGGCTTGATCTCTCTTTCGAGGGTACGTAGGCAGCCCTCACGGGCACAACTATAACTTCAGCAGTTCATATTGTTTAAGTCAAACTTTATGTTTGCCGAACTCCAACAGTTCATATTTTTAAGTCAAACTTTATGTTTACCGAACTCCAGCAGTTCGTACTTTAAGTCAAACTTTATGTTTGCCGAACTCCAGCAGTTCGTACTTCAAGTCAAACTTCATGTTTGCCGAACTCCAACAGTTAGTATGTTTAAAGTCAAACTTTAAGTTTGCCGAACTCCAACAGTTCGTACTTCGAGTCAGACTCTGAGTTTGCCGAACTTCAACTGTTCGAATTTTCAACAACAACGATTTAAATATCGACGTCTTGGCCAGACGATCGAATAAGCTGAGCTTAACTCGCACGCATCCTCATGGTGCAATGGATAACACACTTTCCACACTCCAAGCCGAGACCAGTCTCGCATTAACTTTTCAGATTATCCAAGCCAAATAAGCCGAGTCCGTCTCGCACGCTCGGATTCAATATGAGAAAACCTAGAGCATATTAAGATGAGCTGTCAACGTACTCTTAAACCAAACTCTAAGGTCAAGCCGAACGACTTTTCTTGTGAATTTAAGCCGATTTCTCAACAATCGCAAAATTAGTAAGTCGATTTCTCAAAAATCGCAAAACCAGTAAGCCGATTTCTCAACAATCGCAAAATCAGTAAGCCGATCTACGATGTGGATTACCGACCTCAAACAGGTTCAGTCAAACTCGTCCTCTTCACCCGGCTAAGACCATACTTTTTACGGCACCATTGTGTACGACGAGCTTGAGGAGTTCGTATAATGTACGACTTCAAATATACCAAGATTCAACATAGAAATAACTTAGAAAACAACTAAGTATAATATTCGGGTCCACAATCAATAATACCGAAATTCATTTAAAAGGCCCCATCGGGCAAATAACAAAATGGATACCGGACTATAAAAACCCTCTGGTCCAAGAGATCAAGTTATAAGCCCTTTCGGGCAGAAGAGAACTTAACAAAATTACATAAGGATAGAAAAAGCAACTTAAACATGTTGCCTCCGCATCGCATCAGCGCGATCTGCCGACATCGAAGCCCGGTTGGATCCGAACTCATCAAGGCCCGGTGGAACTTCGTTACCCACCGAGGTCAAAACCTCCGGGTGTATTGCATCGGAGAACAGTGAGACAACCAGATCTGCCTCAGCCAGCTCGTGGAGGTCGATCGCCGCGTATTCCGCCAACTTCTCAGCCTTAAGTTTCTCGGGCTTCTCGATGCGAGACGGTGGGACAGTAATGCCGTACTTCTTCTTGAGGTTCTCACAAAAACCAAGAATTCCTTGGATTTGGTTTATCGCGAGAAATGGCTTCTTTGCCCGATCGATCGCCGACAGATGATCCTTGACCTTTTGGAGCCGAACTTGGCACTTCTCAATGACCACCTTCCTCTTCAGAATTTGCTGAGTACGGCCAGCCCGCAATCGCGAAGTTTCTGTGAACAATTTCAGCGAAAACGCATCATTTTCCAACTCCGGCTCGGTGTTGGATCTTTTCAACGCGGCTAACTCTCTAGTCAGCTCGGACACCGCTGTTCTTTACGAAGTTCCACGACTTGAACACTCGCCTCGAATGCCTTACGAAGGGAGTCACCGAGCTCGCGGTCGTAAGACCCGACGATCTCGTTCGTCTGAGCAACCATCTGTCAAAATAACGAACGTCAAGAACAAGGATTGAAAAGAATAAAGGAAGGAACTACAAACTCGGAAAGGGGTGTTTACCTCAGCATTGGTCCGGGCCAGTTTCTCGAAAGCCTCGGACTTATGAAGGCGATCGACTGGAGGAAGAAAGTCTGGGCGGAAGCTTACTCGCCGATATGTTTCGGCGTAATCCCACGCGTCAGCCGCAGGATCTGACGTCCTAGGCCTCTTCGGAATGGGAGAATCATCCGATAAGACCATTGTTTCCTCTTCAACACGTTGGGGCCCGGTATTCCCCTCACTACCTCCAGCACACTCGGCATTTTCATTACCGACCCCAGCAGTCTGATCGGTCGCTTGCCGAGTCGCCCTTTTGGTTTTCTTTTTCCTCTTCTTTTCAGCCGGAAGAGGAGCTTGTTCCTCAGCAAGAGCCCGTTCCCCAGCAGGAACATCACCTCCGACGATCTCTTCGTCGTTAGCCGTTTATCCAACCTCAATCGAGGATGGAACTTCAGGATGCACCTGTTCGGCAGCCGAGGGAATATCCGGATCCATTTCATCACCATCCATGTCGTCCATCAAGTTCGGGATGTCGTCAAGTTTCAACTTCCTCTTTCGACAAAATGGATTGGCTGAAGGAGCACAAAAACAAAGGTTTAGAGCCAATTACCGATATGAAACTAGAAAGACCCATCGATGTGTACCTTTCGAAGCTCGCTTAGCTTTCTGGTCAAGTTTGTCATGGTACGCCTCGGGCCACCGAACCTGTCCTGCCGCGTTCAACTCTCTCGCGTGAAGATGAGTGAATCCAGGAGTGGTAATCAAGTAGCTCGGAAGATGACGCTCTGAAAAACAAAGTAACAAACGATACTTAGATAAAATAAGGCAAAAGAAGAAAAACCAAAGAACCGATATCTACCAATGGGGCTCCTCCATCGAGTTCGGTAAGTCCCGTCAGGACGTTCAACGGAGTGTTCATCGATTTTCACATAGAAATATCGAGTATTCCATAGATTAACCTTGCTCGGTTTAAACCCTGTAATAAGATCATACTCCGGCTTCGCCTGTGCTGATAAAAACCAAGGCCTGACCTCTGAATGGACTACTCGGAATAACGTCTCGAATATCTCGGCCGTGATGTGATATTCATGCATTTTACATGTTTAAGCATATATTTTACTTAAGAGTTTTGTATCATTTGCATGTTTAAGCATATATTTTACCGAGTATCGATCGATACCGAGGTTACACCGATGCCACTACTCGGTTTCACAGCTCGGTATTGCCGCAGGGAGATCCCGGGGGGAAATGGCCTTAACACGGAGCAAAGATACCGAGGAGTGACCTCGGTATCGACTGAAGCAGCATCGATCGATACCAAGATCAGCACCAGGTATCGATCGACACCGAGGGGCAATACCGATGCTCCTGCTCGGTACCACAGCTCGGTGTTGCCACAGGAAGATCCCGGGGGAAAATGGCCCTTAACACGGAGCTGTGATACCGAGGAGTGACCTCGGTATCACTGAAGAACAAGCCCGATAGCGAGGGTATCGATCGATACCGAGCCTAATTTATCCATTTAAAACCGGGTCGGTACCCGGTTTGTCCCGGGTCGACCCGGTTCGCCCATTTTCATTTATAAACCCAAAAACCCTAATTTTCATAGTAAGCTTTCTTTTCCATAGAGTTGAGTTTATCCCAAAACTCTTCTTATGATTTTGAGAGGGATTTTGATTGTTCTTCATACAAATGCCACTCTAGAGAAGATCTCTTCACCCTTATCTTTATATTAATGCATCTTCTTTATCTTTATGTCTTCTTCTTTTATGTTCTTCATATTTAGGCCTTAGGCCCCTTTTGTTGGATCTTAGATTTAGCTTGGTTTTTGATGGCTTGATGATTGATTTGTGATGCTTATGTTCTTAATCATTGCATTCCTTTCTTGTTTAGTGTTCCTAATGCTAGATCTAGCTTGAGAAAGTAGATCTAGATCACAAGGCATTTCATGAACACCAAGTGTTTGATGAAATGCCAAGACCAAACTATTCAAGAGATTTATGTTCCTAGCCTAAGGGATTAGTTGTCTAGGGTGTATTTTGGTTGATCTTGTTTATATTCTTAATGCTTGCTAATCATTGATCCACAAATGAGAGTTTGCTAATGGATTGAGTGGTTAGCATAGTGATTAGTTGCTTGAAAGAGAATTAATCAAGATTAGTGATCTTAACCTAAGGATTAGCATTGATTGTGTGTATTAGTATCATTAGTTAATTGTCTTGATGATTAGATGATGATGATTTAGGTTGATTCTTGTTGGATCCTTCACTTAGGTTGGTTCTTAATGCTAGATTTGATAAGATAAACCATAGTTTAGAACTACACCTAGATTAGGTAACTCTAGTTGGCGTGACAAACCAATCTAGAGCTACACCTTAGGATTTATGGTCTCATCCCATGCATTAGGGAGAGATTCGAGTAAACGGTGTTAGTGCTAGATTAGGTTTATCCATTCGAGTCTTGAACTTAGGCATTTCACTCCTAACCGGAGTTTAAATGAATTGCTTGAACAAAACCTTTTGTGAGCTTTTCATGCCTAGCCAATGAGAGTTGATGTCTAGGGTGATTAGTGAACTAAGTGGGATTGGAGATTAATGCTTGTTAATCATCTTATCACAAACGATGGTTTGTTCTTGATTTGGTGATTAACAAAGTGATTAGTGCCACGACGGTGGATTAGTCATAATTGTGAATTCCATGTTCTAGGATAGTGTTTAATGCTTCCAAATGATTCATTGTTTGATCGTTATCCATCTCATTGATAGCTTAGTTCATGATCCACATTTCTATCTTTGTTTTCTTTCTTGCATTTGTTTCTTTTCTTATAAACATAAAATCCAAAAACATTGCTATAGCTTAGGAAGTTTCATGCATTCCTAGTGTATTGATCTTAACCTCTTCGGTTCGATCCTCAAATACTACAATGATATGAGTGGACTTGAGGTATTGATTTAAAGACTAAAAAGTCTATCTATCAATTCAAAACGGGTTTAAACTTAGTAAATGGCGTGATTGGAATGGATTGTGTAATAGAAAGAATGACAAGGAATATGGAAAAGGGGATCGAATTTGTGGAATGGTTTGTGCAAAGATAATAAGTCTAGCTCTAAGATTAAGTTGGCCTCAAAAGATACAAAGAAAAAGAAGAAGGCCAAAATGGCCAAGGCATCAAAAGAATGAGAAGAGGCGGGAACCAAAAAGAAGAAAAGACGAGCTAGACAACAACAAAGAAGCACCAAACCATGAAGAACAAGGAAGAAGAAGTGATCCCCAATTGAGGAGAAAGTGTAGTGAAGAGACAAGAAAGATGTGCGGGTTTCAAAAAGGCAAAATGCCTCATGATAAAAGGGTAGCTTAAGTTATGGGCGCAACGGGTTAAGAGCTTTAGGATAGAGACGCTCTAAGCATCCGGGTAGACGAAAGGTTTTCCTTGTATGCATAGGTTGCCTTTTACCTTTAGCATTTTGTCAAAGTTTGCTCGTTCATTGAGAGATCCTTGTATTTGATTGCCCTTACATATTGATGAGATCACTTTCATCTCATAACCGGTCCTTTAGCCAAGCGGTTTCATTTGATTTTGCATAAGCACCATTCACGGATAAAATCATTAATCAATGTTAAGAGGCTAGAGAATAGAATGGTTTGTCTAGGTTGAGGTTTGGCTTGTTGCATGTTGTGAAGGAAATGGCTATCTCCTTTTGAGTAGACAACTTTGGTGCATCCTAGAACTAGTAACTTGGACGTTGAGTGCGATTGTTTCTTGTGCTTCTTATAGGTTCGAGCTCCACTTGCATTTCATTGCATATCTCATCCTTGACTTCGTTTGCTTGAGGACAAGCAATGGTTTAAGTTTGGGGGAATTGATATGTGCATATTCTACATGTATTTAGCATGCATTTCATATAGATTTTAGGTCATTCTCTTGGATCCTCATGGCATTTCATACTTGTTTTGTCCCATTTAGAGTATTAGGAGCTGCATTAGGTCCTTGTGAGTCTTTTGCATGTTTTTGAGGAGTTTACTAGGTGTTTGGAGACACTTGGTGGAGTTTGGAGATTTGGTGCTTAAAGACTAGAGAGGAACCATCCGGAACGTCTCAAAGAACCAATCAGACGAAGGCGTTCCGATGTGATCCAGCTCTTGGAGTCTTCATGAAGATTGTATATGGACGAGTCAGCTGTCCAGGGAAATTCGAACAGGTCATTCGGACATCAGGCTAGGAAGTTATCGCCGATTTACTGATGACTATCCGGATCGGGAGCAAGTGAAGCGGTTGAAGGAGTTTGGGAGCTTTTCAGCACTCACATCGACCCAATCTCTCCCACACATCGATGTCACAGATAGATGCAACATCAGGGAGCTTAACCTCGCTCAAGACCCCATCTACATCGATGTCACACATCGATGCTCAGCTTCACATTGATGCAACAAATCGATGCAGCCGAAGTGACTCAAAGATCAGGCCAAATGAAGACCTTCCCATGCCCAGTTTAATCTGATGTCTTCATGAAACTTGTAGAGGAGTGAATCAGATGTACACAGGAGTTTGAATCACATCATTTGGACCTCTGGATCGGATTTTATGGCCTAGACACTGAAGCATGATCTGCCTGGCCGAGAAGAGATGACATCGTCCAAAGAACCGGTAAAACGAAGTTCTTCCGATCATATTCAGCCTCTCCGGCCTTAATGAAAGTTGTAGAGGGAAGAGTTAGCTGTGCACACAAGCAAACATCATGTCATTTGGACATCAGGCTAGGGAGATGCCTCGAATTTATCGAAGACGCATCCAAGATCCGACCGGGTCAATACCCGGTTTGTTCCGGGTTGACCCGGTTCGCCCATTTTCATTTATAAACCCAAAAACCCTAATTTTCATTTAAAGTTTTCTTATTTCTAGAGTTGGGTTTATCCCAAACTCTTCTTATGATTTTGAGAGAGATTTTGATTGTTCTTCATACAAATGCCACTCTAGAGAAGATTTCTTCACCCTTATCTTTATATTAATGCATCTTCTTTATCTCTATTTCTTCTTCTTTTATGTTCTTCATATTTAGGCCTTAGGCCCCTTTTGTTGGATCTTAGATTTAGCTTGGTTTTTGATGGCTTGATGATTGATTTGTGATGCTTATGTTCTTAATCATTGCATTCCTTTCTTGTTTAGTGTTCCTAATGCTAGATCTAGCTTGAGAAAGTAGATCTAGATCATAAGGCATTTCATGCACACCAAGTGTTTGATGAAATGCCTTGATGAACTATTCAAGAGATTTATGTTCCTAGCCTAAGGGATTAGTTGTCTAGGGTGTATTTTGGTTGATCTTGTTTATATTCTTAATGCTTGCTAATCATTGATCCACAAATGAGAGTTTGCTAATGGATTGAGTGGTTAGCATAGTGATTAGTTGCTTGAAAGAGAATTAATCAAGATTAGTGATCTTAACCTAAGGATTAGCATTGATTGTGAGTATTAGTATCATTAGTTAATTGTCTTGATGATTAGATGATGATGATTTAGGTTGATTCTTGTTGGATCCTTCACTTAGGTTGGTTCTTAATGCTAGATTTGATAAGATAAACCATAGTTTAGAACTACACCTAGATTAGGTAACTCTAGTTGGCGTGACAAACCAATCTAGAGCTACACCTTAGGATTTATGGTCTCATCCCATGCATTAGGGAGAGATTCGAGTAAACGGTGTTAGTGCTAGATTAGGTTTATCCATTCGAGTCTTGTACTTAGGCATTTCACTCCTAACCGGAGTTTAAATGAATTGCTTGAACAAAACCTTTTGTGAGCTTTTCATGCCTAGCCAATGAGAGTTGATGTCTAGGGTGATTAGTGAACTAAGTGGGATTGGAGATTAATGCTTGTTAATCATCTTATCACAAACGATGGTTTGTTCTTGATTTGGTGATTAACAAAGTGATTAGTGCCACGACGGTGGATTAGTCATAATTGTGAATTCCATGTTCTAGGATAGTGTTTAATGCTTCCAAATGATTCATTGGTTGATCGTTATCCATCTCATTGATAGCTTAGTTCATGATCCACATTTCTATCTTTGTTTTCTTTCCTGCATTTCATTTTCTTTCTTTCAAAATATAAAACACCAAAAACATTGCTCTAGCTTAGGAAGACTCATGCATTCCTAGTGTATTGATCTTAGCCTCTTTTGTTCGATCCTCAAATACTACAATGATATGAGTGGATTTGAGGTATTGATTTAAAGACCTAAAAAGTCTATCTATCAATTCGTGATGGGAATGTTACAGTCATCACCGAGAGTTCGGAGACCCATCAGGTTGATCACCGTGGCCGGCAAAAGCTGAGATATCGCGACGTGTCTTCTCTTGCAATACTTGTAGAAGAGCTTGGGTATCGGAAATTGAAGACCGCATTCCCGAAAATAGTCTTCATAAACACAGATGTAGCCCTCAGGGGCATCCCACGGTCGATGGGCCGTCTTCGGGATCTTGTAAACAATTTCATCCGGAGCCCCACACATTTCCAAAGTAATTTGAACCGAACTCCTTTTGGACTGTGTTGGTCCAATGATCGAAGGCTCCTCTATCTTCCTCCGAGCTATCGGGGACTCGGGTTTTTCTTCCTCCCCTTCGTCCAGGGGGACCTTTGGCGAAGCGCCATGATCGTCTTGCCGAGCCGCATCTTCAGCTTCCTGTAGCCGAACAACAAATTCGCGATCGGCTTGAACTTGGCTATCTGATTTCGCAACATCTTCCGCCTCAAGCCGAGCTGCGAACTCTCGATCCATTCGAACCTGATCATCTGATCCAGAAACTTCCTCGCCCCGATCTCCGAACTCATCCCTCAGATGAGGGTCTCGACAGCAACCCTAGAGCTGCTCGCTTCACCACGACGCGAGTTATGTCTGAAAAATTCTTGCATATCCGAGCTCGAGACGGAATCATCCATGAAACGCCTAAGGTCTGGAAAGTCTTGATTCGGAGATCGGTCATCAACAGAAATGGAGGCACCTTCAGAATTCATTTCGATTGGAAGAAAGAATTGACGAAGAACAATTTGAAGATTGATGAAGAATAGTTGAAGATCGGCCGGAAAGTTTGAAAGTCTTCAAACAGATCGGAGAAATCACGAAGGAACAACGATCGGAAACCAGAAAAACAAGAAAAAATCTAGAGAGAAGGGAGAGCGTTTAGAGAGAGAAAAAGTACCTTTTTCGGAAGCAAGGGAGAAGTGAGAAACGAGCGAGGTCCGCCCGATATTTATAAAGGAAATCATAATCATGATGACCACTCGAATTCCGCAAAAGTTTGGGAAAGAGAATCGACTCGCCCCTTTCCGAGGAGAATAACAATTCCGAATCGACACGCCTCTTTTCGAGAAAAAAGAATGATTACGAATCAACTCAAAGATTCGCCGAACTCGAAAGTTCGAAAATCAGTTCGGCCACGAGAATTCCAATCTTAACTTTCGAAAGGAATTCGCCGAACTTAAAATAGAATCTGATCAGATCGTACCGATCTCAGTTCTGACCGAGCTAAAGAATACTCCTTATAAATTCACCGAACTCATAAAACTCCCCCGCCGAACTGAGGGGGGGGACCAATTGTTAGAGGGGGGATTAGCACCCCTTGGTTTAACTCGGTTCGAACCGAGACCGGTTCGATCCAGACCGGTTTACGATGGTTCGGATCGAGGACAAATCAGCCCAAAAACAGTAGGCCGAGCTCGGAACCTCGCTAAACCCATCTCGGCTACCGATCTAGACCCAGCGCAAGCCCAATCCGTTACAACAGATAAAATCGGAATATTTCCTCTTTCCCGCCGATCTCGGAAATGGAAATATTCCTTGCGAACAAACCGCCGAAGAATAAGGAAGATATACTTATCTCGGAGGGGAATCCGAGATATTTCTATTTCCTAATCGAGCAAGGAAAAGGGAATATTCACATACAGAGCCGCCTCAAGACAATATAAATAGAGGAGAAGGTTCATCCATGAAAGAGGACTTCCGCAGAGACCAGAGAATACGAGAGAGCTACTTTATCGATCTGAAGTTCTCTATCCTTATCATCTTACTAAAACTCTGTTGTAACGCCGATTCTTGATCAATAAACGAGATTCCGATTAAAGTACTGTTTTACCCATTTTGTGTGATTTACGGATCAACAGCACCACAATGCATTTTTGCTATCATTTGAAGAGTATTGGCTTTTATGTGATTTGCAGTCTTGATTCTGTAGCTAATACTCTTCTTACTCCTAACAGCATTCCGGGGCGCTACGAGACATTCTGGAAAGAAGTAGACTACGCAAAGACCTTATTGAAGAACAAAGCGGATCTGAAGGTGGAACATGCAGGAATTGCATCATTGTTTGGCCTAGAATGCTTTGCTTGGTATTGCGCAGGCGAAATCGTTGGCAGAGGATTCACTTTCACCAGTTACTACCCTTGAAATTTGAGACAACAATGTCAGCCGGAATATTCTTCTGACGCTTGTAACTTCCTCCATCTGATTTGGAACCTTGCCCAAAAAAGCTCAGATTCCCACAATGAGATTTGCTATTTCGCTCCACTTCTTATTGCCTCTGCTGATTTGCCAGAGTCTGTGCCCAGAAAACTAAACACAATTAAACAATGAATGATTTTTACTATTCCTTGTGGTAATTTCAAACAGTGAATGATTGTTTTGTCTTGTTGTTGAATCAAATTGTCACACGAGTGCACCAGAACCTGCATTGCACAGAATTGCGACAGTAAGATTCAGTTTTTCTGCTGTGTCCCTTTGGTTTTTAAGTAATGTTTAATTTTGCGTTTCAGCTACTCACTTATATTTTGTTTGTTTTCAGCTCTTTCTATTCGATATGGGAAGTATTGTGGGATTGGACACTCTGGATGTCCTGGTGAGGAGCCTTGTGATGAGCTTGAGCTTGTTGTATGGTCCATGACAATTGCGTTGAATCAAAAGGTAATCAATCGTTCAAGAATGCAAATCTGAAATCCCTTACTGTTTTGATTTGTATTCTCTGCGCTTTTAGATGCATTATGCATTTGCAAGAAAAAAGGTTAGTCGTCGTTCTTGGAATTGGGATGTAGTTTTGGTATTATCAGCTGGAAAAATTCAGTTCAGACCAAATTTTTGACCCGAGACTAGGAATAATATATGCCCATTAGGCCTTTATAAACAGAGCGAGCGAGATCAAGTGAAATTAACATGGGTAATTGCTAACTACATTTTCAGTTTGAATGTAAGTTTACTTGAGCACATCATTGGATTTGAGAATGCAAGGTGCCTAGGATCTAGATTCTGATGATTTAGAACAGCCTTAGGGATCTTATTATTTGATCTTCTATTTTCTGGTTATCCATTGGTCATATGCTTAGTGATTTGTAACATATTACCGTGTTTCATTCTTCTTAAGCGAACGGACAAATGCTAAACCTTTGGTCTTAACTAGAGGTTCTACCAAACTAAAGCTAAGAAAAGGAAATTAAGACTTTTGCTTATTTCTTTTTGTCAACGAAATGGAAAAAGTCTCTTTTTTCGAAAAAGAAGGAAATGGAAAGAGTCTTTCAAAAAAGAAATGGAAAGAGTCTCCCTATAAAACCATAAATAGTAATCGCCTTTCTTTGCAGAAAGATGACTGTTAGGATTTAAACTTTAATCCTCTTTGTCCCAATCTATCTTCGATACACAAATTAACGAACACAAGAATTGTTCACCCAGTTCACGGCCTCTAACCGCTACGTCTATGGTGGATCCTGGATCCACAACATCCACTATAAAGAATCAATCGGAAAACACCTCCGATGTGGTTCACAATATAGATCTATCTCACACCCAACAAACAAGAAAGAACAAAGAACAGAACTAGATTCTCCAGAGAAAACCCCTATTCTCTCTCTAGCTCTACGAGCCGCCTCTAAGGCGCTCGGAATCCCTGGAGTCCGGATTAGGTATTCCTATTGTTAAACACTTGTATTTATAACAAAGAAACCCTATAAACTTACTTGAGCCCAACTTGACACTAAGGCTTGTACTAAGCCCAACTGCTGGCCCAAGTCCTGAGTTGACTGAAGTCTGACTTCTCACAATCTCCACCTTCAGTTTCAGACAGCTCTCGACTCTTCCATAAATCTTTGTTCCTTTGTCTTTCTTCATGTTTGCTTCTTCTAGAATCTCCACCTTGATCCCAGCTTGAAATCTCATTGTGAATTGACCTTTGAACCTTTGACTCATGGCTCTAAACTTGGCACTTTGATCTTCATGTAAACTTGTCATTTTGCAACTTGATTCACTTTGGTGTTCTTTGATTCTTCTCCTGTACACTGAGCTTAATCAAACACTCCTTGAACTGTAAGCAGCTAACCCTGAATCATACATGCTTCAAACCTGAAACAATCCCTGATTCAACACCTTCTCTGACAAAACATATTAGCCTTGAACTCCTTTTGTACCGCTGTTACTCCTAACAGAACACGACATCCAACCATACTGTTGAACAGACTTTCGACGTGTTCATGCATCATGCTTTACAGAACCTTGCTGACAAACCAATTCCTCTTGAATCAACTGCAGAAAACCTCTAAGTCATTTATGTTTCATTTCCCTAAAACCCGTCTCTGACTTACCAAGACACCACTGAACCTGAACACCTTTTTGAACATCACTTTGCACCGCTGCTATTGCCTGCAGAACCCTCCTCCTAACTCCACCTGGCTAAGAAGACTCTCGATACAAATACCTTTGTTCAACCTTCTGTTTAAATCCCTTCTGCATCAGCAGAACCATCCAACCAACAGACTCGAACTGTTTGGTAAACCTGTCTCACATCCACAACCTTGTGAAATGCCCGAGACACTATGTTACAACCCTTAGCACTTCATCTCTAGAACCCTTGAAGCCGCTTCCTTGCTGTAAACATACCCTGCATCACATCACCTGTATGCAAATTCACATATCCTTGGCACTAGCATCTTATCCCTTAGAAATCAACCTGAATCTTCACCTTGTACTCATGAGCTTTGTTTAGGTGTGCCTCCAACTCACTTGAACTCCTGCAAGTGAACCCTACAAAAGATTCATCCACCAGACTTCTCTAAGATGCAAATGGGTATACCAAAACTTTGTTTTCTTTTCCCAATGCAGCTTTTTATCTTCTGCATTCTGATCCTTTCTTGGATCTCTCTTCAATTGCTAACACTTGCAACTGATATCCAGATGTCTTCACCACCATCAAGCAACAAAGCTCTAAAGCTTTTCTTCTAACCCCGGTTGCAACCTGATTATCCTTGAACCTGTAGACATCTCCATCTGCTCCTGGACCTCTATCCATCAACTTGAGACTAACCCTGCAAACCAAAACTCCTCANTGCCTAATATCGATTATCCCATCTTAGGATTCGCTTTGCTTATTGCTTTTACATCTTGTTTAGTTTCTTATTACTTGTTTTATTTGCTTAATTTGGTTACTTAATTACAAAGCCCACTCGTTTGGCTTAACTTGCTTTAAGTGCCTTGCATTCTTGGTGATTAGGACTATTTCCCAATATTGGATTCGATAACCTCTTACTACATCGATTAGAGGGTATTGATACCTCTTTGGATTGCAAAATCCTTGTATCACGTCCCTCAGTCCCATGAATTTTCTTCTAATTAGCAAAATTTGAAACTTGAACACCATCTCTTGTGTTCTCCCAATACTTCAATTTCCTGAATTTTGCAGACCCTGAGCAACCAGAAACAACCAATCAAAACATCACAAATGTACCTTGTGATTCCACGGTTTGACCCTTGAGATTGACGATGCAATTCTGATTCCCTGATCTTGATCTGAACCAATAATCCATCTGATACCGGAAATTACTCTACCTTAAACCAATCTCTCTGTTGCACTTTTCTATCTCAACTTCTCTGAATATATTATGTCCCCTGAGCTCCTGTATATTCTCCTTGCACGATTTCCTTCTGCAATTTAGACTATTTCCCTTTGATTAAAATTGGGCTTGTTTTAATCTCTGACCTAACTGAAATTTCTTCCAAAAATCTGCATAAATTCGGATTCGGGCCCTGTCCACAATCTTGGCCCAACAGATTTTTTTCCCAAAACCTTTATTAATTCGGATTTGGGCCTTGTGCACAATCTTAGCCCAATATTCCCAATTTTTCTTTTCCTGACCCAGTCCAATTGTTTTCTTCTCGGGCCCAGCTCTTGGCCCAAATCCTTTTCTTTTTTTTTCGGTCCAACTCGGGCCCAGCTGGGAACCCTAGCTTCTCTCTTCCTCGACGAAGACCAGCCGCCGATCTGCCCATGTCACTGGCACCGTTTACCGGCCAGAACTCGGCGACTCCATCCCGGTGATTCGCCCCGTCGTCGTCGTGACTCCGGTGACTTCAACATGCAACGCCGCCATCTTCCCTGTCGCCGAGATTCTTGTCGGATCTCCAAACCACGAAGCTTCTTCTTCTCGTCAATGGCGACGGGCACCGGCGCAAACCTTCACCGCCAACTGTGAGATTTCCGGCGTTTCTTCTGCCTTCTCCGGCGACTCCTCAGCCCCTGACCAGATCCGCCTCCGTCCTCTATCGTTCACTCCGACGAAGAACCCTATTCCGCGACGCCTACGCCTCCACAGAGAACCTTTAGATTTTGATCCACCGCAAATCTTCTTCTGGATCTCCACCTCGAGCTCAGGCTACTCAAAGAACCTTGTCGCTGGCTTCCTCTTAGTTAGTCGCCGTCCTCGCTCCGCCATCTCCGTTGGATCACCTTTGATTTTTTTTTTCTCTCTTTCAGATTATTTTATTATTAATATGACTTAGAGTCAATTAAATTAACCCGTGTGATTGAACACACTTCACCAATTCTTTCAAAAACTGTTTATTCCTTCGGTGAGATCTCGATGTTCCCGTCAAAACTGTGAATCGAAGAACCTGACGCTCTGATACCACTTGTTAGGATTTAAACTTTAATCCTCTTTGTCCCAATCTATCTTCGATACACAAATTAACGAACACGAGAATTGTTCACCCAGTTCACGGCCTCTAACTGCTACGTCTGGGGTGGATCCTGGATCCACAACATCCACTATAAAGAATCAATCGGAAAACACCTCCGATGTGGTTCACAATATAGATCTCTCTCACACCCAACAAACAAGAAAGAACAAAGAACATAACTAGATTCCCTAGAGAAAACTCCTATTCTCTCTCTAGCTCTACGAGCCGCCTCTAAGGCGCTCGGAATCCCTGGAGTCCGGATTAGGTATTCCTATTGTTAAACACTTGTATTTATAACAAAGAAACCCTATAAACTTACTTGAGCCCAACTTGACACTAAGGCTTGTACTAAGCCCAACTGCTGGCCCAAGTCGTGAGTTGACTGAAGTCTGACTTCTCACAATGACGATGTCGCAACTTCTTCCAAATAATTTGGTAGAGGAGGAGATACTATGTCGCGTTCCGACCACATCTCTGAAACGGTTACGATCTACCTGCAAACTATGGAATGGTTTATTCAACAATAGGAGATTCGCAAAGAATCACTTTGATAAAGCCGCAAAGCAGTTTCTGGTTCTCATGATAACCAAGGAATCCAGGATTCGCTCATTGACCGTCTATCCCCATGAGTTTAAAGGTGAGCTCAGCTTACTAGATCCCCTTTCTTTCTCTAGATTCAAGATATCTCGAGTCTTTCACTGCGATGGCTTGTTGTTATGCACCAGCGCAGGGGATCCTGGAGTTGTGGTTTGGAACCCGTGTACCGGTCAAACCAAGTGGATCACCCATCCCAAAAAAATTTCCATGGGTTCCGTAAGTTACACTCTTGGATGCTACCAAGACAACAATAAGTCTCACAATAATAGCTACAAAATATTGAGACACATGGATTCTACTGGTACGGTGAACCAAATATTCGAAATCTATGAGATAAACTCTGGTTTGTGGAGGATTCTTGATGTCACTCCAGACTGTAAATTAATGTACACTTGTTCCAGCGTTTATTTGAAGGGAAATACCTACTGGTTTGCTCAAGATGAAAAAGAGTTATACCCCGGCTTATTCTTAGTCAGTTTTGATTATACAACAGAGAGATTTGCAAGCCTGTGCCTTCCCAATCCGTATGCTACTTATCAAACTGTGTCTCTATCAGTTGTTAAAGAACAGAAGCTTTCACTGTTATTACGATGCATTGATACATTATTGATAGAGATATGGGTAAGCAATCCGATTGATGAGCCCAAACCGTTGTCGTGGAGCAAGATATTAGTAGTGGATGAGCCTCGACTTGGCCTTTGCCTCAAGACAAGTTTCTTGGTCGACGAGGAGAAGAAAATCGCCCTGTGTTGTGATATCTGGATATGGAACCAAGACAACAGCAAGACCTACGTCTTGCTATACATTGTTGGGGAGGATAATAAAGTCACACAAGTGGATTTTGGAGCATCTCAAGGGTATTCATTTTCGCCAAATTTGTTTAATTATGTTCCAAGTTTGATTCAAATCCAATGACCTGGAAGGTAAAAGAAACAGAGGTGACTAAATAAGCTATATATATATATATTAATTTATTTGTTCTTGTGATTTTTTTAATAATATTTTACTAGTGCCCTTTACAGAGTAATGTTTCATTGTGTGAGGACGGTTTACTAAAATAAGGTATCAATCATTCTCTTTGCTGCTCACACTTCGGAAGAAGAACACACGATAGATATATAGACAGTCTAACATTAGCAGGGGAACATGAGAAAGTTTAAAACCAAAATTAAACAAAAAGTATGAACGTGTAGCGACAGAAATTGGTGGAAAAAGAAAACCAAGTTAAAGTGTCAATGTCAAAGATCCTTCGTTTCTCACAATCTCATCCAGCAAATCATCACTGTATTATCTATCTAAAGGTGTTCAATCCGGCAAATCCGAACCGAACCAATCCGATATGAACCGAACTAGAGCAATATGGTTTGGTTTCGGTTATACCATATACAATTTTTGGAATTTTTGACATTATTTAAAATTTAATTAAAATGTTGATTTGACACTTTTTAATTGGACGTTTAAAATTCTATGTGGACGCCCTAAAAAGTTTATAGCATCAACTTTTATTAGTAATACTAGGTTTTACACCCACGCTACGCGTGGATATTGTTTTTAATAATATTTTGATAAAAATCATATGCAAACAATTATATTTATTGAGATACTATTTTATGTATAATGGTGATTGTAATAATATATATAAAAAATATTTCAGTTTTAATCTCACTAATTATATATAGTTTGTGAGGTTTTAACGGTATTGTTTTGAATCTATATATGTTTCGTTTGAAAAATGTATTATATGGTCGAACATTTATAAGTTAGTATATTAAAACCAACTAAAAGTGTAACAAAGTAATCAAATGCTATTTTAATAACCATAGTATTGACACGAAGATAAAATATTATACATCACTTCTTTAAATCAAGAAAATAATTTTTTTTCTTAATCATTTTCAGCTTCATCGTCATTATATATGTTTTCTATGCAAACAACAAAAAGTTATAAAGTTATTCTCTTTCCTTAGCTAATTTAACCAACACAAATTTCTGATTTAATCTACTAAATTGAAAAAAAATTAATGAACACAACTCTTTGTTTTACATTCATGACAACTTTAATTTTGAAACTACGACAATAGATGAATAGGAAATGAATTTTGAAACTAATTTAAAATCACAAAAGATTGACAATTTTTTGTCAGTTTTATCTTGAAGATGTAAAGACCAAACTTTTGTCAGGTAGCATATTGGTTATGGTAACTTATTTAAAAGTTTTAAATGAATCGATCGTGGTTGTAGATTATAAACTTTTAAGTTTTCTTTTGTCACTTTTATTATAAGTTTTTCTTATTTATACTTGTTTTTTTTGTAAGATTGCCTTTTTTAGTTTACACTTTTTAAATATTTACTTTAATTTATTTTTACTAAGATTTTCTTTTTTTAGTTTAACCTTTTTGAATATTTACTTTAATTTATTTTTACTTTTTTAAATTAAATTGACACATGTCAAGATCTAAATTAACAATCGTGACAAATGTCACAATCTCGTGATTGAAAATTATCATACGTGTCACACTCACGTCGAGGGATCCAACTTTATATAATAAGAAGAAGATATATTTTATTTTGACATATAATTTCTTTTTTCTTTTTTGTTTGTTAAGCTTTTTATGAAGATTTTTCATAGAGTTAGCATAAATATCAAGTTAATTTTCCTTTAAATAATTTTTTTTGTCAATTTAGCTCTTTTGATATTTATTTATATTTTTCATTTTTTCATTTGTTAATTAGCTGTTTTGATATTTATTTCCATTTTAAAGACACGATTTTTTTGGCATATAATTTCCTTTTTCTTTTTTTGTTTGTTAAGCTTTTTATGTTGATTTTTCATAGAGTTATCATAGATATTAAATTAATTTTCTTTTAAATTATTTTGTCTTTTGTTAATTTAGATTTTTTATATTTATTTCTATTTTAAGAGACGAATTTTTTGAATTTTTTACATTATTTAAAATTTAATTAAAATGCTGATTAGACATATTTTAATTGGTCATTTAAAATTTTATGTGGAAATCCTTAGATGCATATAGGATTAAATTTTATTAGTATAAGATTTTATTTTGACATATAATTTCTTTTTTTTTGTTTGTTAAGCTTTTTTTTTTCATCTAATATTTATTTATATAAAAATCAAGGTACATCAAAAAAACATAAAATAGAAATAATACAAAGCGATAAAACAACTAAAATAAATATTGGCGATTCTTTTCTCCGAGAAATTATACTCGTAGAGAGAGTGTCCATCCTTCCCTTCCTCAAATTTGCATTCAATCTGATGCGATTTTCATCTTTGGCTATTATCCATGTTATACCATATTGTATTACATTGATCCATTCCCAATTAAGATCTAAAAATGTTCGTCGAAAAAGAATCCAATTTACTGATTCTTTCGATCGAAATAAGATTTGAGATTGCCAATTTTCAACGACTGTACGAATGTCGCCATACAACAAGGGTGCATCTTCCGCTCCAAACTGTTCTACCCTCCATGGTGGTTTCCATGGTGTTAATGCCATATTCAGCAAAGTAAAATCCCCAGAAAAAATCGAACTAGAAGCAACATAAACATATGATTTTCCGGGATCTCAGATTCTTCGACCAAGGCACCATTTGCAAGGAAGTTTCACAGCGCTACATCGGAGACGAGATCGCCACCGGAAAATAGAGACTCTACTATGAGAGAGAAACCGGTTTCAAAAAACGATCACATCATATCTTCGATTCAACGTTGAGATAACCGACATCACGTCGAATCTTCAATTCAACGTGAAGATAATTGACAGTGGATGATCAATTCCAATGAAATTCACCACATTACTGCCAAAATACATGATAATCATCACCCATGTAATGAAGAAATCACGGTTTAAAAACCGTTTTGGAATCGCCTTATCCATTACAAGGAAGCGAAGAGAAGATTTGATGTAACACCTTGGAGAAAGCACCGAATCCAGTAATATTCATCCCGGAAAAAAAAAAGCAGTTAAAAATGAGAAAGCATAATCACCATTCTCATCGCCATTGCGAGAGAGAGATAGACGGTTTTTCTTTTGATTTTTCCTTCTTTTTATATTCAAAAAAAGTTTTGTTTGTTAAACTTTTTATGTTGATTTTCCATATATTTAGTATAGATATCAAGTTAATTTCCTTTTAAATGTTTTTTTTCTTTTGTTCATTTAGTTTTTTTGATATTTATTTCCATTTTTGATTTTTTGATTTTTTGTTCTTTTGTTAATTTAGCTCTTTTGATATTTATTTTCATTTTAAAAGACATAATTTTTTGGAATTCTTGACATTATTTAAAATTTAATTAAAATGCTGATTTGACATATTTTAATTGGCCGTTTAAAATCTTATGTGGAGTCTCTTAAAATGGCCACGTATGCTTGGGGTATCTCAAGTTTTTTTTGGTATCTCAAATGAGATATTCATGTCTCTCTCTCTTCTCTTTTGAATTTTTTTTTTTTTTAATGGTGGGTATCTCAATGAGATATTCCATTGATGTTGCTTTTAGAGACCTATATCATCAACTTTTATTAGTAATAGATAATAGATATTAAGGATAAAATTGAATAACCAATCATAGCCGTTGGATCTTACCTCAAACGGGTCCCACCTTCGAAACTCTTAAACCTCCTTAAACCCTAATTCCAGAGGATTAGGGTTCATTAGCTCCGAGAAACGTGTCCGCAGAACTAAACAAATACTGACCGCATAACTAAACAAATACTGAATTTTTCTTTTCTTTCAAACCCACTTACGAAAACCGATGGCTCTGCTTCTAACAGAGACCGTGAATTCAGTCTCTCAAAGCAAGGCAATTGATGATCTCTTAGTTGAGATTCATGGTGGAGGCTCGAATTTCTCAGGTTTGGTCGATGTTTTTTACAAGTTAATGCGATCGAAGATTGACCCGACCTTCGAATCGATATAGGTTTACACTTGGTTGTCGTCTCGCGTCAAGAAACCGACAAATGAAGATGCTTTGAGTAGAGTTACGTCAGCGAAAGATCTGTTTCAGTTGATATCCGCTCTCTGCGGCTTGTAGTTGGTCGAAAAGCATCGGATTGCTTGCTTCTCTTATTCATGAGGTTTACGAGCTAGTCAATATGCTCTTAAGCAAAGATGTCAGCTCGAAGAAAGGAAAAACAGCCTTGAGAGAGGCAAAGTCGTTGGTTAACGCAATGCTTGGGTATATGAGTGTTTGCTCTAGCAATGATTCGAACAAAGAGGTAGATTTAAGTGTTGCAATTGGAGACTTGGCTCGTGTTTGGAGTGAAAAAGATCTGGGCTCCTTCTTCCCTCTCGTTAGTGATGATATCTGCAAGAAGATGAATGATGAAAAATATATATAAAATCATTCAATTCATAAAGAGTTACAACAATCTTTCAATAAAAATAACATATTTCATTACACAAGTGTATTGTATATTAAGAAATAATTCACGTTTTATATGACTTTGATAAAAAGAGCATGTGCACTTAATGTGCACTAAGTCTAAATCAACACGTGTTCCTTCATCATAACAACAACTGATTGTCTCCATATTCACAAAACTACAATACATATCTAAAATTTTAAACATATTCCAATCTAAAATTCCAAATCATACTTCATTTTCTTTAAAGTTGATAAATTTGCCAATTATTTGAGTTTCGTTTGTAATTGAATATAAATCACCAATCAAACTAACTCTAATATTAGATGAAAAAAATACTTAACAATTAACAAGTACCAATTGATTATTTGGTTGTTGTTAAAAGAAGAAGAAGTGAGTTGCAGAAGTCTTCAACGAAGAAATGAGAGTAGCATGGTGATACGATATATAGATTTAGACTAAGAGCTTTGATGATTTTTCTTTTCACATTTGGTTTTGAGGTTTTCTTTTTTAATTATGTTTAAACGTTTTTCCTTTTAGCGTTAAGTTGTATTCCTATATAATGATTTTTTATGATCAATAAGAAAAAAACTTCCAACAATTAACTTTAATCTCCAAAAAAGAATGGACCGGTATAATTGTTGGAAATTTAATCATGAAAGCTTACGTTTAATTCTCTCTTCTTACTTTCACAATAACGTCAGATTATACCGGTCCGATTACGCTAGCTAAAGCTAGATCTTTGACTCATATCACTTGGGCTTAACAATAACATGTATTTGTATTTCTGAAAACCTAAAAAGAAGATTGGCCCAAGAATGGTCTTCAAATGAGTGTTTAATCTGGGTCCCAAATGGGAACAAGAGATCCTTTGTCTCCATTGAATTACATACAACTCTACATACAACTCAGAGACTTGAATGCTCTTTGTGGATTCACTTATTGGCAGCAAGCTACCTCCTAGCTACTTGGCCATGGATTTATGGTTCAAACTGCTTCTCCACAAACAGTACCTTTCAATCATTTAAAATTGTAACTATTGTATCCCTAAACTTCTATTCCATTTAATGCAATCAAACCTAATTATTTTGATGATCCATTGTATCCGATTAAATTACATACACCTTTGGTTTCATAGCCTTGAATGCTCTTTGTCGATGATGCACTTAATTATTGGCAGCCAACTATCTCCAAGCTATTTGGACAAGGATTTATGGTGGTGGAGCCAACACATGTGCTCCGAGTTAATTTGAATAATGCAAGTCTCCGAGCTAAAATCCTGAAATGATAACCCACTTTTGAAAAATCCAGAAAAGAATAAACCAAGAAACCAGTTTCAAACGAGGATTTGGGGAGTAAGCAAATCAGCATGGAAAAAGTAGAGGTACCACTTCACGAGCATCCCTTGTTACCCGTTACTCGCTTTTCTTTTGGTCGGTGTCAAGGGTGTCTCCCGTCTACTAATGATTACATTTACGGAGGCTACCGTTGCAATGAGTTAGGGTGTGAGGTTGTGTTTCATAAAGAGTGTGCCGAGTCCTTACCAGAAATCAACCACTATTCCCATCCCGACCATCCTCTCAAGCTGATCATCCTGGATTCCAAACCATCTACTTGTAGTTTCTGTAGAGACAAGTTCAAAGTCGGTTATTGTTGTTCAGTATGTGAGTTCCAGCTGGATTTACGCTGTGCATGGAGACCAGCCATTCTTGAAAAGTCCAACGCACATGAGCATCCGCTCGAATTCTTCGGTGAAGCGCAGTTTATCGGTTTTCCCGGTCGATCGGATTTCTGCAAAGTATGTGACTCTACAATTTTCGGCCATCATTATAAATGTCATCAATGCGAATTTACCTTCCATCTAGAATGTGCCGATGCTTCTCCAGAAGCTGAAGCATACCACACATCCCACCCTCAACACCCACTCAAGTTTCTGACATGTAAAGCAGCACCAGATTACTCCTACAAGGATTGCCTTCTTTGCGGGACAGAGTTTGATGATGATCAACGACTTCCACGACTTAGACTTCACCACTGTGATGTTTGTAACTTCAGCATATGCGAAATATGTATGCAAAACTCACCACCGGTTGATGTTGAAAGCCTGACGACCCACGAACATAAACTTCATCTTGTTCCAAGACTCATCGATTTCACTTGCAATGCTTGTGGGACGCAAGGTGACCGAAGCCCTTATTTTTGTCTTCAGTGCAATTTCATGATTCATCGGCAGTGTATCGATTTACCCCGGGTCATAAACATCAACCACCACGATCACCGCGTCTCTTACACCTCTCGCCTTGGACATGGAGAGTGGAAATGCGGAGTTTGTCGTCGAAAAGTGGATGGGTTCTACGGGGCTTATTCTTGCTCCAAATGTCCTAGTTTTGCTGTTCATTCAAGATGCGCAACGAGTACAGATGTATGGGACATGGTCGAACTGGAAGGGATGCCCGAAGAGCCCGAGGATCCTGCGCCATTCGAGGTGATTGATGAAAACACGATAAAACATTTCAGCCATGATCATAACTTACAAATCAACAAGGATGGGATGATTCTACCTGAAAGCACACTTTGTGTAGCATGTGTCTTCCAGATTTGTTCAGAACCGTCGTTCTACAGTTGCAAGCAATGTGATTTCTTTCTCCACGAAAAATGTGCTAACCTTCCTCGGAAGAAACGACATGTGTGCCACAACCAACGTTTCACACTAGAAACAGTTTCTCACCTCACATTGGTTCGGTGTGGTCTTTGTCACCAACGGTTCACCGGTTTTGTGTACAGATCTAATACTCGCCATCTTATGGTTCTAGATGTACGATGCGGTTCGTTTTCAGAACCATTTGTGCACAAGAGCCATCCACAACATCCTTTATACTATACCAAAGATCCCTCCAAGTATTGTAGTGAATGTGGGAAGTTTGCAAGGCTTAGTTGTGGTGAGTGTAACTTTAGCTTGGACTTTGAATGCGCTTTTTTACCGCAAAAGGTAAAGAATCATAGGTACGACGACCATCCTCTTTTCTTGTCTTGTGGTAAAAGCAATGTGGATGGCAAATATTGGTGCGAAGCATGTGAAACAGAAGTGAATCCAAATAAATGGTTTTACACATGCAATGATTGTGGGGTCGTGTTGCATATTTCATGCGTTGTGGGAAACAGAGAATTCTCATATATGATGCCAGGTTCATCATGGCCAATAGAACAATCCGTTCGTGCAGAAGTGGTATCCAACACCTCTATCTGCAGACCGTTTTGCCGTGTGTGTAAGACTCGATGCTTGCTCACATCCATTATTAAGATTAACAAGATTAATTACACGAATGGAGTTGACGTATACATCTGTTCTTTGAGCTGCCTAGGAGGAGTATCAGACTATTGGATGCTATAGTTACATATCTTATATACGAGTATATGGCGTGTATACAATGTGTAAGTAATTTTCCTTTTATGTAATTTTATTTTCTTGTGTATTAGGTTAACTCATCATGTATTTATAAACTAGGACTTAACCCACACTAATTACAATGCGGGATAATTTTTTTTAAAGAAATTGTTTTGAAATTTAAGAAAAATTGATTTTATCTGAATTTTATAATATGGCTAACTAATGATTTTAGATAAAGTTGTCAATTCGTAATAATTTATCTATTTAACCCGTTTTGCACTGGATTAAAATATTATTCAGACTAACCCGCAAAAACCTATAATCTTGAAAACATAACTCTAATATGCATTGTACTGTTTAATGACTCTGGTTTTGTGGTTACTGCACGAACTCTTAAAAAAAAATATTGTGTCTAACTTTTTATAAAATTAATAAAATATTTTTTAACTTTTGTTTTGATATATAGTCAAATAAAATATAATATATTATAGTGAAAAATAAAGCAAATTTTTGAATAGATTTTGTTTTGAATATATATGGATTGCTTATTATTTTTAAATATATAGTATTAAAAATAATTAAGAAATTAAATAATAAACAACCTATTTAATGGCAACAAATACTTTCCATATTATCTTCAATAATTTTTTAAAATAATTATATCATATTCTATTTTAATTATTTTAAATTTTATTTTCTTGTGTATTAGGTTAACTCATGTATTTATAAATACTGCATCTTGGCTCAGAAATAAACATTTTCTGGAACCATTTCTTATCTTTTTTCTTTAAAGGAAAAAATATGGTAGACTAACTGATCTTTCTATCTGTTAATGAAAGAGCCCAATGCAAAAAAAAATATATATAAAAAAATAGAAAAAGAAAATTGCATGTTGAGTCTTTGCTAACTCTTGAAACGTCGTTGCCAAAAACAGAGACGTGGAAGTGAGAACAGAGCAGAGCAGAGCAGAGCAAAACAGAACATAGCAGAGTAAATCAGAGCAGAACATCTTTCAGAGAAATGAATGAGTCTTGGATTAGTATTGTTATCACTACGGATCTCCTAGCCAGTTCTTTTTCACTATGTACTTAGCCTTAATCTTCGTTATGCCATCTGACTAAAAACAAAATCAAAACTATATGCGAGGGTGAGAGATCACCAGGAGCATGACCATTGCACGAAACAAAAAATATCCAAGAGACGTCGACCTAAAGCTCAGCTATTCTTTGAATGGCCAGCATCGGAAGATCTCAAGGACCCCAAGTTTCTTTCATCGTCTTGCGGCTGATATAGAAAATTCTCATTTGTAATTCTATTGTTCCATTTTTGCAAATTTCTCTCTTTCTTTTGAAACTAAACGTGGAAATGGACATAATGGAGACGAAACATTGAACTAGAACAAACTAATAAAGCTGGTTTTCTATGGTTCCTCTGAAGAAGATACTTTCCACAAGGTTCGTATCTTATGTGAATGTCTTCTCCTGAGATTCTCACTTGATTTCCTTAGTGATTGTCTCTTTCCAACCTTCCTTTGTACTCGCTTTTCCTCGAAAAAAAAACATTAATCAAAGTGAAGATCCTGGGTTTCTTCTACATATGATATCAGATCATTCTTAGGTACCAAGTTCTTGGGAAACTTTTTCCTCTTCCTCTTCATCATCGTCATCTTCATTACCGAATTTCCCAGGAATATGTATATAGGAAGTTACCTTGGGAACAGGAGGTGGGTTCTTGCTGAGAGCATCAGTCAAGTATGATTCACCAGAGAAGCAAGATCAGACTTGGACTTGTATATATATACTCTTGCAACATCAGTGTCCGAGTAACCAATTACCTTCAACACAGAAACGGATAAAACTTCACATTTGCCAAGTCAAGATTCGTCAAATGTGACCATTAGAAACATATTCGAACTCTGAGTTGGGAGAGAGTGAGTGAGGAAGATCTCAGTGTAAATTACTTGGCTAAACCGTGCCTGTTCTCTTGTGCTTAGTTATAATAGTGAGAACTGAGAACCTATGACTGGTGAATGAGGTTGCTTAGTACAGCATATATAATCGAGTGGCCTTACGATTAAACCTCTCTCTATGCTGAAATCTGAAGAAGAAATTGTGTTGAGGAGAGTTGTGTATGATGCTGTTGTGTTGGTAGATTACTCTTTCCTGTCCACCAATTTAGCTGCAAAAAGTTTGACCATTTCAAGGTTAATTCTTACGCATGAAGCTGTTGAGCTTTGCAGGTACAAAACATGATTTATAAGTTCTTGCACTCTCAATGAGTCTTTTGCCTCAAGGTTAATTATCACCTTTCTCCACAATATCAATCTTCAGAATCGAATCTGCTTCCTCTTTCTATAAGCTGCAGAGATTCTCTGAAATCTCATACTCCGATACCTAACATTTGTTTTACCCACACAAAAAAAAAAAAAAAATCTAGTTAGAACCCTCAGACATAAAAATCACTAATGTTGAGTATCTCAACTATGGTGCTGTTACCAGTTCAAAAGCTGATTCCACAATTTGATTTTTGTTGTCTTTTTTTTTTGTTTTTCATCTGTATGAGAATATGTTACGAGCATAAAAACTGAAATGGGAGAGTAGGCATGAACTTAACAAGAACATGTATTTGTGTTTTTAAAAAAGAAAAAAAATAATAAGATTGGCGTAGACAGGTTTGAATGCTCACTTATTGGCAGCCAACTAAAATCCAACACGTACGTGGAGATATTGTTTCAATCTCAATGGGATAAGAATCATTTATGTGGTCCGAGTTAATTTAATAAATCCTGAAAAAGACCAGGAAGAACAAGAAACTAGCGCAGAAGAGAAGAGCAATGAATTTTGGAAGTAAGCAAATCATCGTACCACAACTTCACAAGCATCCTTTGATACTTTTTACTCGCTTCGCTTCTAGTCCGTGTCTGGGGTGCAGCTCACCCTGGGATGATTACGGTTGCCTCAAAATCAACCACCCTTACATTTACGGAGGGTACCGTTGCAATGAGCTGGGGTGTGATGATGTTGTGTTCCATAAAGAGTGTGCCAAGCCCTTACAAGAAATCAACCACTCTTCCCATCCCCTCAAACTGATCATCCTAGATTCGGAACCATCTTCTTGTAGCTTCTGTGGAAAAGAGTTCGAACTCGGTTATTGCTGTTCAATATGTGACTTCAAGTTGGATTTGGAGTGTGCGAGGAGACCAGAACCACTTGTTCTTCCTGAAAATTCTTACGGACAAGAGCATCCACTCCAACTCTTCTGTGAAGTCGTTTCAAGGGGAAGGGAAATCTGCCAAGCGTGTCAGATAGATGTAAACATGAAACTCCTACATTATAGATCTCAATGGTGGCCATCATTTGTCTTCCATGTGGGTTGTGTAGATTTCTTTCCAGAAGCATTCCACACTTCCCACCCCCAACACCCACTCAAGTCACTTAAATGTCAAGTCCCTCATTACGCCGACAAGAATTGCCTTCTTTGCGCGACAAAGTTTGGTCAACGGCATTACCAACTTCACCACTGTGATGTTTGTAACTTCAGCATATGCAGAGCATGTATGAAAAACCCACCACCGGTTGATGTTGAATGCCAGACGACCCATGAACATCCACTTCATCTTGTTCCAAGACTCATCGATTTCACTTGCAATGCTTGTGGGACGAAAGGTGACCGAAGCCCTTATTTCTGTCTTCAGTGCAATTTCATGATTCATCGGCAGTGTATCGATTTACCCCGTGTCATAAACATCAACCGCCACGATCACCGCATCTCTTACACCCCTCGCCTTGGACATAGAAAGTGGGACGAATGCAAAGTTTGTCGTAAAAAAGTGGATGAGTTCTACGGGGCTTATTCTTGCTCCAAATGTCCTACTTTTGCTGTTCATTCAATATGCGCAACGAGAAAAGATGTATGGGATATGGTCGAACTGGAAGGGATGCCCGAAGAAGAGATAATAGCGCCATTCGAGGTGATTGATGATAACACGATAAAACATTTCAGCCATGATCATAACTTACAGATCAACAAGGAAGCGATGATTCTACCTGAAAGCACACTTTGTGTAGCATGTGTCTTCCAGATTTGTTCAGAACCGTTCTACAGTTGCAAGCAATGTGATTTTTTCCTCCACGAAAAATGTGCTAACCTTCCACGGAAGAAACGTCATGTGCGCAACAACCAGCCATTCATACTAAGCACAGATTATCACCACAAAGTTGCTAACTGTGAGCTTTGTTATCGACGCTTCACCGGTTTCAGGTACAAATCTGGACCTTATATGACTATAGATGTACAATGCGCATCAACTTCAGATACACTTGTGCACGAAAGCCATCCAGATCATCCTTTATACTACTACTCTTCAGATTATGATAAGCGTTGTAGTCGATGTGGGGAGTTGAGATTTTATTTCTTTAGTTGTGATGAGTGTGACTACATTTTGGACGGAAAGTGTGCTCTTTTACCGAAAAAGGTAATGAAAAAGAGGTACGATGATCATCCTCTCTTCTTGTCTTATGGTGACATAAATGTGGATGAGAAATATTGGTGTGAGGCATGTGAAACAAAAGTGGATCCAAAGAGAGGGTTCTATACATGCAATGATTGTGGGGTCGTTTTGCATATTTCATGCGTTGTGGGAGACTTCTCATATATCATGCCAGGTTCAGTAACAAGCTCGGTGGAAGAAGTGGTATCCAACACCTTTATTTGTAGACCACATTGCTATGTGTGTAACTCTCGATGCATGCTCCCTTCCATTCTTAAGCTTGCCAAGGCCGGAGTTGATGTATACTTTTGTTCTTTAAAATGTCGTCGTAACTTTGAATATTTTAATCAATAAAAACTTTGTATCCATTTATTCTAGTGGATGTTATAATTATGTTTTCATCAATACGTGTGTATACATTGATGAGTTATATAATATTATCAAACTGTGTCGCCGGAATACTGAATATTCCACCGCCAAAACAAGCCAAGATCAATTGAATATTCTAACAAGTGAACAAAATATGATAATTTTGGTCCTGATTTTTCGATCTTAATTCTGTATAATTTTCAGCTTAGAAGTGAACAAGTTATGATTTTTTTTCTTTTTCAACCAGGCAAAAACTGATGCTCCAAATACACAACAAAATTGATGCTTCCAATATAATTCCGCAGACCATTTAAGTTCACTTTGAAGACTATCTAGGAGGAAAAAACAAAAACTTAAATTGGAATAGTTTTAGCATATGATTAAATCTGATTTCTGAAACTTACGAGGAACCTAACATAAACAAACATTTGCTCGTGGTCAAGACAAATCTCCTGTTATTTGGTTCTGTCTGCTTCAACCATCTTGATTTACACCAACTTCATCCTCCTTAAGGCTTCCACAAACATTACATTCAAGAACCCGTGAAGAAGCATCATGAGTCTTTGGCGGAAGCGGAGCGAGAGTGCCAAAACAATTCTCCTTCTCACACATATATCTCGCAAAGAAGTATGCGTGAGGGAAACTAGATTCTTCTTCTTCTTCACCCTTTGAATCCTCCATTTCTTCTTCTTCACCTTCATCCTCCATCTCTTCCATAGCCTCGTTCTCATCTTCTTCCTCGCCTTCCGACCAACTAGATTCCACTTTGCACCGATCACAGTCACATTTGAAGCCATAATCCTCAAGCAATCTCTTCTGCCTGCTCGAGTAGTTCATGTTCACAGGGAAATAGCTCAAACAGACTTCTCTTCCTTCATGAACATCGTGGATCATCCTAATGACGATATCGGTATTGCCATCGGAAGCAGAGTCAACGTAATCGAATCTACAAGCATTAGGAAGACAATCGTGATTGAAAAACGACGTCTTGGGATAAATCCCATAGGCCCGTACCGATCTTTTCTCGTTCGAAACAGAGAACGGTTCCATCAAACCAAAGCCGTTAACTTTATCCTTACCCAGTAGAGCCGCCGTGAGCTCCCGCGAGATCGGAACAGGAAGAGGTGGACACACGGCGGATAAAAGAGAATGAAGGAAATCAGCTGCGGCGGAATCAGAACTAGACTCTCCATTACCTTGGAGCGAGAGCAATATCTGGAAATCACAAGGAGAACCGGCGGCGAGATCGTAAGCAGAGAGGAGGAAACGAGCTTGGACTTGGCGTTCAGAAGGTTGATCGGCGAATGCGGCGGCATATGATTGGTGAATCCGGCGGAGAGATTCGCAGAGCCAAGGAGTGTGAGAGGCGGAGCAATTGGGGCTACAAAAGGAGACGAGGGAGCAAGATTGACATTTCCGCGCCGAATGAGATAACAGTCGGAAACAATGGTCGCAGTAAGGAGAAGCAGAGGAGAGAAAAGGAAAAGCAGAGTAGAGCAGTAGAGGAGACTCTCTGAGAATAACTTGTCCGGCACGAAGAGACTGTGCCGCCACCAAACTCCTTCCTCTTCCACCGAGTTCTGCAACTCTCAGGAGCGTCTCCGCCTTAGCTCCGCCGTCGTTCATCTTTACCACCAGCCGTCGATTAGGGTTTTAACACCATTTATATGGACGAAAATGTGAAAGGCTTACACGGTGCCGTTTGGTCACATTTCGGAGACATACTAATGGGCCTTATATAAGCTTGTCGAATTTTTGGCCCACGTGGTAAACGAATGATTATACAAAATTGTGTTTCGCAAAGTAAATTTATTATATTCATTCACTTATTATAGATCGATCTTTTTGTTTGTTTGACCTGAAAATTGGCAAAAACGACATAATAAATTGAAAAACGACATAATAAATTGAAATGGTGATTTATGTTTATTATGAAAAAGAAGAGAATTAGTAAGTCCAATAATGTTTACGGATTTGGGAATTTGAATGTAATAATAAACTAGGAATCAATCATTGCTATAGTGCGGAGTAATTTAAAAAAAAAAAATTAAAAAAAAATGTTTTGATATTTTCTGAAATTTTAATATGTTTAACTAATGATTATAGATAGAACTGTCAAACTGGACTAACATATTTATTTAACCTGTTTTCCAACGAACTAAAATATAAACTTAAACTTACACATAATCAAATAAAAATATAACAAACTATAATTAATTTTCTATAAAAAAACATATTATGTAGTAAATTGAATACAATATATATCTTTAAAACTAAAAAGTAACATTTTGACTTGCGAGACCCGTTTTTGTGGGCATTTGGAAATTAGAATCATAACTCGTCCATGATGGGTTAACCTGCTTACTAAGAAAAAACTATAGTTAATTTTCTAAGAAAAAATCATATTATTTAGTAAATTGAGTATATCATCTATGTTTAAAACTAAAAATTAATATTTTAACTTGCGAGATCCGTTTTTGTGGGCATTTGAAAATTAGAATCATAATTCGTCCATGGCGGGCTAACCCGCTTACTTAACCTATTTTACGGTGAATTAAAATATTATTCGGGATAACCCGCAAATAACTACAATATTGAAACACCAACTCTAATATGCACCGTTTAATGACTCTAGGTTTTGTGGTAAGTCCACAAATTCTTTTAAAATCAATTTTCTCGTGTCTAACTCTTTATAAAAATATTTTTAAATTTTTGTTTTGATATATAAATTCAAATAAAATTATAAAAATTAGAGTGAAAATATTACAAGATCTCGAATAGATTTTTTTTTTGAATATGTGTGAATTGATTTTTAACTTAAAGTTATATAATATTTTTAATATTGTAATAATTAAGAAACTAAATAGTAAATACTCTATTTAATGGAAAACAAATACTTTTCATATGTTTTTCAATAATTTTAGAAGACAATTGAATTCTTTCCTATTTCAATTATTTTTTTTTATTTATAATGGCATAGTATATAATAACTTATAAAATAAAATATATTTTACTAAATGATTTCTTAAATAATATTATAGAGATATGAAATAGAGAGAGACAGAGACTTAACAAAAACGGCGCCGTTTGAACAAATCAAAAACCAAAAAAAAAAAAGGCTCGTCGCCGTCGGTGGGAATGATTAACCGCTGGCCATTAACACACAGACATCGAGACAGAGAAAGGAGTGGTCCACTCTCTACATCGAAGAAGAAGAAGACAAGGACGAGCAGAAAGAGCCGTTGAAGCGTACAATCTAAGGCAATTAGCCCATAAAGAGTATTCATTTTCTCTTTCAATTTCAATATAAGAGAGAGAGTGAGAGAGAAATACGCAGTTTTGGGGTTTCACGGAACATGGCGGGTTTAAACGACGACGAAGTCTCACTCGACATTGATGAGATCTACAATGGTGGGAAGGTTTGTTTTTTACACATTGAGCTACCAAATTTACTTTCTTTATTTGTTTTCTCAACCCATTTCTCTCTCTCTTTCTTTTGCTCTGGTTCTCTAGAATCGTCGCATTTCGTTTTCTCTCTTTTGGCTTTGTAGTTTTCCTAATTAGCTTCCAATCTCAGTGGGAATTTCTGGGTAATTGAAGATTTATCTATAGCCTCAATTTCTGATTGAAATCAATGTATTGTTACCTGTTTGTCACAGCGTTCTGGATGCTTAATTTTATTACAATTTGGATTGAAATCAAAGTGGGTTTTAACTAAAAAGTTGTTTCAGTTTGTCTTATGATTATCTATTGAATTTTTCATCAGAAATCCATCAATTTGGGTGTTTGTTTTATTCGATTCTCCTTTTCTTCTGCATAAAAGGTCAAAGAGATTCCCTTGAAAAATGGTATCTTTTTTTCTGCTCCATGATTGATATATGATGTCTGACTTTTGTTTAGCTACAAGTTATCTGATTTTCTCAGTCTTGCACATGGGAGAATCTCTCGGGGACCCTTTTTTTTGTGGTCTGGAACAAAGTTGGAATGTTCCTTTCTTATCTGCTTAAAAGAAAATAGGATTGAAGATTATTGTGGTTTCTAAACGTTAAGCTGATTTTGGATGAGACTAATGGTGTGCATATGATAATCAAGCTTGTGGCATTGTTTATTTTTCTGTTAATTTGGATAAACTGATTCGTTTCTTCCTTGTTTTGATTATTTGCAGGAACATCATGTCAAAACTTGCCATGGTTTAGTTTCAGTTGTAGTCTATGGAGATCAAGAGAAACCAGCATTGATCACTTACCCAGATGTAGCACTAAATTGTAAGAGTTGGGGGATAGGCATTATTAGTACATTATTTGTTTTCACTCAATAATCTGATTCTAGTAGATTCTTGTTTTTTTTTTTTGGTTAGATTTGTCGTGTTTCCAAGGATTGTTTCTCTGCCCTGAATCAGTGTCCTTACTCCTCCATAACTTCTGCATCTACCATATTAGTCCCCCAGGACATGAGGTTTCCAAAATTGATTGTCTTGAAACAACTCCATTCTATGTATCTACTTTGCTGCTTGCTCACGTTGTGTCGGTTCCATCGTTTCTACAAAGAGTTTTTGTAGTTCGGAGCTGCTCCAGTTTGTTCCAATGATCCGTCGCCTTCTGTTGAAGACCTCGCCGACCAGATTCTTGAAGTATTGAACTTCTTTAGGTAATACTTGAATCATGTTTCAACTAACTCCCATTCTAAATTTGGCAACAACACTATAGTCCTGAAAGTATGTACATATATGTCTCTTGCAGCCTCGAGGCGGTAATGTGCATGGGGATCACTGCTGGTGCCTACATCCTTTCCTTATTTGCTGTATGTACTCATTGAGGCTCGTAGAGGATTTATTTGTAGCTACATCTCTTAGAACATCATACAATATTTCATTACTTGTCAATGGTTGTTTTATGGTTGCAGATTAAACATAAAGATCGAGTTTTGGGTCTGATTCTTATATCGCCTCTATGCAAAGCACCCTCATGGTCTGAATGGTTTTATTACAAGGTTAGTTTATATGACTCTACAAAAGGGTAAGCCACACACCTTTCATTCGCATCCAGACGAATAACACGATGTTAATACTGATTCTGCAGGTAGTGTCAAACTTGTTGTACTATTATGGCATGTCTGGATTGTTAAAAGATCGTTTCCTTCAGAGGTACTTCAGTAAGGTAATCTTACTTGTGATTCCTTGAGGAAACCCACATATACTCAATAGACATCGATTTTTGATAATTGTTTTTAACCACGACAGGAAGCTCGTGGTAGCTCTGAAGTTCCAGAGCGGGATGTAGTACATGAATGCAGAAGAGTCAGTGCTTAAATTAGTAGTAGTTTTTTAGATGATTACGGTTTTTCTTCACATTAAACTTTGTTGTAACACTTGTGTATCATATGATATGTTTATTCAGCTGCTGGGTGAAAGACATGGTATTAGCCTTAGGCGGTTTCTGGAAGCAATTAACAGGAGACATGACATAACTGATGGGTTGAGGAGTTTGAAATGCCGTACACTCGTATTTGTTGGCGACCAATCTCCTTTCCACTCTGAGACTCTTCACATGGTGGCTGCATTGGACAGAAAATACAGCGCCTTGGTTGAGGTATGCGGTTTAGTGTAAACTAAAACTCGGTAATCTGTAGAAAAGCTCTTTAGCTTTTAGATTCTTGGGACATGCTTTGATGTTTCTTTGTTTGAATTGCAGGTGCAAGCTTGTGGATCAATGGTGACAGAAGAGCAACCACATGCGATGTTGATACCAATGGAATTCTTCTTCATGGGGTTTGGGCTGTATAGGCCTGGTCGGGTTAGTGATAGCCCCCGGAGTCCACTCAGTCCATCGTGTATTTCGCCGGAGCTTCTTTCTCCAGAGAGTCTTGGTTTGAAGTTAAAGCCAATAAAAACTCGGGTTCCCACGAAATGTTAAAAGAAGCATTGATTCAATTTTTTTTCTGTATTTCATATTTTTGTGTATCAAGTCATATATTCTTTAATTAAATTTTATTTGTTGTACTCTGTAGTCGATTAACTCAAAAACTCTTTTAGTTTTATGGGTTGTTGGTATCATTACAATACGTTATAAATTGTTTCTACTTTTGTTTCAGAACATATAAAGAAGAAAGAAAACAAACTAAGAAATAACCTTTCCTACCTTTTTACCCAAAAAAGAATCCCAAAACACTTAAAAAAAAAAAATCGTATAGAAACATATAGATAATGATTTTAAAAATATGAAGTAAATAGAATGAATGATAATGTTACTTGGATCACGAAACGTGTAAATACATGCAACCACGTGCGTGTACAAATCAATGATTCAACATGTCTAGGTAGAAGACGATTTCTATATTTTTTCAAGACATACGCACCAATACTAAATGTATACTTTGAGATTTATAGTAAGGTAAAACTAGGAAATTAGGGTTTTCGATCAATGAAAAATATATAGAAAGCACTTCATGTTTTAAAAAGTTAAATTTTTAAACAAAACCTCTAAGTCAATCAAAAAAATTATTTATGGGCTTTTCGGGCTGGTCCGAGCCCGACCCAGCTAAACCCAAAAAATCCACTAGTCAAAAATGCCCGATATTTTTTTGAACTTATATATTTAAATCCGAGCCCGGTGTTTTTCAGGGCCGGCCCTCGGGCTTTAACCCTAATTGACATCCCTAGGTATTATATACAAAATTGAAATGAGAGCTGACTAATTTTTATCTAACGATTTTCAAATATCTCTATAATATTATTTAAGAAGACATTTTTGAAAATGAACTTTGTTTTGTAAGTTATTACATGAAATGACATTACAAATAACAAAAAATAATTAAAATAAGAAAGGATATAATAGTCTTTTAAAATTATTGATTAGAATATGGAAAGTATTTCGACCAAAAAAATGGAAAGTATATATTTTGTATTAAAGAGGTTATTTATTATTAATTTTTTAATTATTTTTAATACTATATATTTTAAAATAATAATCAATCCATATATATTAAAAGAAAAAAATTATTCAAAATCATTCTATATTTTTTAGTATAATTTATTAAATTTTATTTGAATATATATCAAAACAAAAGTTAAAAAATATTTTACTAATTTTATAAAAAGTTAGACACAAATATTTTAGTTCACTGCAAAACAGGTTAAATGGACAAATTATTACAAATTGACAGTTTATCTATAATCATTATTAGTCATATTGTAAATTCTAATAAGAGCAATTTTTTAAAATTTCAAACACATATATTGGAGATTTGTTAAATGAATATTTAATTGAACAAAAATCAATTGTTTGGAAACAGAGAATTAATTAATTTATTCAATTAAAGATTAATTTATTTTGATCATCTATTTTGGAGACTTCCAGCTGAGGAAAGGAATATAATGTTTCCGTGGATTGTGTGGAATATTTGGAAAGCCAGGAATGACAAGGTCTTCTCAAATGTGGATAGAAACCCACAAGAGATTTTGAGGATAGCGGAAACAGAAATAGCAACTTGGGATGCGGCACAGAATAGTGAACCTGACATATCTCCCCAACAACCACCGAATCCCAACACGGGAATAAATGAACAAAATGAATACAACGGGTTCACATGCTATATAGACGGGTCATGGAAGGAAGGAGGTAATTTTTCTGGTTTAGGTTGGTTTTGCTTTCAGGAAGGAATAGAAGGAAAGATTATGGGGGCCCATAATCTACGAAGAAGCCTATCCCCGCTACACGTGGAATTGGAAACGCTCATCTGGGCGATGCATTGCATGATTGCAAACCACAAGACGGCGATAGCCTTTGCTACAGACTGCTCAGAGTTGGTGAAGATGGTGTCTACACCGAATGAGTGGCCGGCATTTACGCTACAGTTGGAGGAGTTCAAGAGGAGCAAGGAGGTTTTCACCTATTTCTCTATCACACAAATCCCACGTACGAGCAACACAGTGGCAGACAAGTTAGCACGAGGTGCTCGAGTCTACCCA
>PKML01044300.1:41414-123165 GCA_002933935.1 Eutrema yunnanense | reverse complement strand
ATTTATATTATACGGTAATATGAACGGGCGGGTTAGAATTATGTTTTTATAATCGCGGTCATTCTCGGATTAATATGAATGGACGAGTTAGAATTATGTTTTTATAATCACGGTCATATTTAATAATAGAAAAACTTAAATCTACAAAAACAAACTATATCTAAACACAAAAATAAATCTTTGTCACTTATTAGAAAAAAAATTATATCTATAAAACAAATTATATTTAAATATATAAAAAAAATTACAAAATTTGGTAAAAAAAGAAAAGGAAAAAAAAAGTAAACGACTGCGTTTTGGTTTCACTTAGATAACCGGAATTGAATCAAAGTCCTTTTTTATTGGTTTTCACAATTTCCTTTTTCTGTCTAGGGTTCTGTCTATATAATAAAATCAAAATTTCCTTTTTCTGTCACAATTGAAAACCCGCGAATCACAAATCCTTTTTCCTGTCTTTTTCTTCGAATTGCAAAAATCACAAATCCTTGTTGTGCGATGAGTTCTTCCGCTTCTTCTTCTTCTGCGCAGTATGACCGATTCATACCCAATAGAGCAGCCATGGATTTCGACTATGCTCAATTTGTCCTGACGGAAGGAAGAAAATTGGAAGAAAAATCACCCTGGAGACAAGCGTACGACGAGCAATTGGCTGGGATTTTGAATCTGAATCGCAGTCGCATTCTCGCCTTCAGGAACAAACCTCCTGCTCCCAGGTATGGCTCTGTTTCTCTTCACCAGCCATTTAAACCCCCGAAGCCTCGTAGACACATTCCTCAGGGTCACGATAGAGTGTTGGATGCGCCTGGCATTGTCGATGACTTGTACCTCAACTTGCTGGACTGGGGCAGTGCTAATGTTTTAGCCGTAGCGCTGGGGAACACCGTTTTTCTGCGGGATGCTTCCACGGGCTCTGTATCTGAGCTCGTGACTGTTGATGAAGAGAAAGGACCTGTCACGAGTATAAACTGGGCACCTGATGGTCGCCGTCTTGCAGTCGGGCTCCACAATGCCCAAGTGCAGCTTTGGGATTCTGCAGCCAACCTTCTACTCACAACATTGGAAGGTTGCCACCACTCAAGAGTAGGATCATTGGCATGGAACAACAATCACATCCTGACAACGGGAGGAATGGACGGGAAGATTATCAACAACGATGTGCGGATCGCCTCACACGTTGTGGGAACTTACAGGGGTCACACTCAAGAGGTTTGTGGCCTCAAGTGGTCAGGATCTGGTCAGCAACTAGCTAGTGGTGGCAGAGACAATGTGGTACACATATGGGATCGTTCTAGGGATACGCAATGGCTGCACAGGCTAAGGGCACATACATCTGCAGTTAAAGCTCTCGCCTGGTGTCCTTTCCAAAGCAATTTGCTTGCAACTGGCGGTGGTGTAGAAGATAGGACCATAAAGTTCTGGAACACTCACACAGGGGCTTGCTTGAATTCAGTAGACACTGGTTCTCAAGTTTGTTCTTTGCTTTGGAGCAACAAGGAAAGAGAGCTGCTTAGCTCACATGGGTCTACTCAGAATCAGCTTACACTCTGGAAGTACCCATCCATGGTGAAAATGGCCGAGCTCTCTGGTCATACATCAAGAGTTCTATTTATGGCCCAGAGTCCCAATGGTTGTACCGTAGCTTCAGCAGCAGCAGGAATAGACGAGACTCTGAGGTTCTGGAATGTTTTTGGAATACCAGAGACGGCCAAAAAACCTGCTCCAAAAGCACTTCATGAGCCCTTTTCTTATGTGGCTCGTATTCGTTGAAACGGTGATATGGACTTGTTTATTTTTCTGTTGATTTGGATAAACTGATTCGTTTCTTCCTTGTTTTGATTATTTGCAGGAACATCATGTCAAAACTTGCCATACCAGAGACGGCCAAAAAACCTTCTCCAAAAGCACTTCATGAGCCCTTTTCTTATGTGGCTCGTATTCGTTGAAACGGTGATATGGACTTGTTTATTTTTCTGTTAATTTGGATAAACTGATTCGTTTCTTCCTTGTTTTGATTATTTGCAGGAACATCATGTCATAAAGATCGAGTTTTGGGTCTGATTCTTATATCGCCTCTATGCAAAGCACCCTCATGGTCTGAATGGTTTTATTACAAGGTTAGTTTATATGACTCTACAAAAGGGTAAGCCACACACCTTTCATTCGCATCCAGACGAATAACACGATGTTAATACTGATTCTGCAGGTAGTGTCAAACTTGTTGTACTAATATGGCATGTCTGGATTGTTAAAAGATCGTTTCCTTCAGAGGTACTTCAGTAAGGTAATCTTACTTGTGATTCCTTGAGGAAACCCGCATATACTCAATACTCAACAGGAAGCTCGTGGTAGCTCTGAAGTTCCAGAGCGGGATGTAGTACATGAATGCAGAAGAGTCAGTGCTTAAATTAGTAGTAGTTTTTTAGATGATTACGGTTTTTCTTCACATTAAAATTTGTTGTAACACTTGTGTATCATATGATATGTTTATTCATATTTGTGTATCAAATCATATATTCTTTAATTAGATTGTATTTGTTGTAGTCTGTAGTCGATTAACTCAAAAACTCTTTCAGTTTTATGGGTTGTTGGTATCATTACAATACGTCGTTATAAATTGTTTCTACTTTTGTTTCAGAACATATAAAGAAGAAAGAAAACGAACTAAGAAATAACCTTTCCTACCTTTTTACCCAAAAAAGAATCCCAAAACACTTTGAAAAAAATGAAGCCAAGTTACAAGTCTCTGTAGTTATCTTCGTGTAGAGATTTTATACAGTTTCCTCTCCGGTTTTCTTCTCATCTCTCGAAACATCTATACATCCGGAACACAATCGAATTCATTGCCTTTGCCAAGCTTGAGATCAAACGGAACACAATCGAATTCATTGCCTTTAGCAAGCTTGAGATCAAATGTGGCTTGATATTGTCGTGTGTTGAACCGAAACATCATCAAGAGTCGTGAAGAGAACCTTGGATCATTAGAGATATGCGCTTTGCACTCTCTGAATGATACAAGTCTCCTTTGAAACCAATCTATAAAGATGAAGATAAAAAAAGTCCAAAGTTGAGTCTGAGCCAAAGTTGAAAGAAAGATAGAGACACACATAAATGGTTTGGATTTACCTCGGTTGAGCTGTCGGGAGAGAACCACCGTAAGAGCACTCCTAAATGTACAACGGCTGGTATCAATTTGAATAGCAATGGTGTTGTTACCTGTAACATATTTTACTTGAATAGTTACTAAACAATATTGATTTTTTTTTTATCTGTGTGAAATCTACTGCTATTCCTTTAGAACGCAAAGTTCCGTGTCAAATATTCGTTCAAAAGTTAAATGAATATGGACCAATGCGCAAAAGACATGGACCATACCAAGCTTAAAGCAGTCGTTCCCAGAAGCAGGAGGTACAGTTTGCTCTGCAAATAAACACAAAAGCCTTCATTTTTACAGCTCCACCAAAATCAAATTATGACAAGCTATTATGGTACCACACAGTCTGGAAGATAGATGCTTAGTTGGATCTAAATAATCAAAGAGGTATTTTGATTGCTTACCTCAATTAGGTGAAGATTAGATGCTCGGCTTAGCAGAACAAAAGCAAATTCCCCAATTTGTGCAAGGGACATTCCAACCTATAGGCAAGAAAACTGTGAGGCCTCTCTCTCTCTCTAAGGCAAGGTTTGGAATAGTGTCAAAACATTAAATTGGTCACTTCTTACAAGTACTGCAGTTTTGTTATTGTATCCAAAGACTTTAACAACGATTGCGACTACCACAGTCTTTATCACTATCACCAGTAACACGGCTGCTAGCAGAATGTCAACATGGTTCCACAAGAAGTGCATATGTATCAACATGCCGATACTAGCAAGGAACAGCGCTGCAAAAAAGTTGCGGATGGGTTCCACCTGCAAAGGAACAGGGAACGAAGTCACAAATAATATTTAAGCAGGAAAGACATTTCTGAGATAAAGAGCGTCCAAAGAAAATGGAAAGAGACCCTGAAGCTCGAAAGAGTCAAACTTGACTTCTTACTTGTTCAAGAGTATGCTGGGCGAGATCAGTTGTTGAGATCATCACTCCTGCCGCGAAGGAACCCAACTCAAGACTTAGACCGAGCTTATCACTACACTGAAGAAGCCAAAACAATACTGAGTTTATGAACTGAAAAGTTTGAGATTCACACATGTGCAAACAGCCAATAGGCAAGAAGAACAAAGGGATCCGACTAACCCAAGCGACAAGCAAGCAAAATGCTACAGCCGCCAACTGGTAGAGCTCGTTAGTCTGTCAAAGATTGACGAGCGCTTAAGTTGATAAACATTTTAAAGACCAAAACGGAAGCAGGTAAAAAATGTGTATATACCTGAGAAGAAAGGCTTGTCATAAGTTTTAGAAACCAAGGTACCCAGGTACGGGACAATACAAACAAAGCAGCCAAAAATGCAATCAAAATAGCCAACCTGGAAAGAAATCACCATAGGTCAAAAGAAATAAAGTGTCAAGAACTTGGATTCATTAGACCACAGTATAACTAGTGAGAAAATGAAGCAGGATATTGACGATATTTGCACAGAACTTCCTGAAAAATAGAATACATACGATTTAGCCATGGACAACACTCCTTGAAGGACACCAGATGTGCCACCAAGAACCGGAAGGAGAGCAAAAAGCAAACCCACAGCACAATCCTAGAGATTCATGAAACCATAAATAAAAAATCTAATGAAAGCAACTGTTGCATACAACATATTAACTGATGAAACGCAGTCGTATAGAAAAGAGTACGCAGGAACAAAAGCCTGTAAAATCATATTAGATGTGCTATTGTTTGGAGAGTGACTAAGTAGATACCTGAAGGATAAGAGTTCCAACGGTTATCTGGCCATGTAGAGCACTTATGCTATTTCTTTCCATTAAAAATTTCAAAACCTGGTACAAGAATCATGGCGAGGTAAACATAACCGGTACAATAAAGATAAGATAAACTACAGTGAGAGTGAGCACAAAGAATAAATTCTGACAGTGCAGGACAAGGTCAAAATATTATACATGCAAAGACGTTCAATATCACATAAGTTATGCAAAAATACAAAAGTGAAATTAGACTATACCACCGCTGTTGATGACATCGAAAGAAATGCACCTACGAATACTCCTTCGGTTAGTTTACCGCCACATAACTGCAATGAAGAAACAGCTAAGTCAACCGAATGCATTCTATGTTCATGATATATACCCAAAATGCCTAATAACTCATTCTTAACTCGATTGCTACTACTATTTAGAAACTAGAACATACCGAGGCTGTTATCCCACTCAAGCACATGAACAAAAATATCTGAAGGAGACCTCCTGGAATAGCTACCGCACGAACTACACGAAGCTGCAAACCACAAAGTACGATAACTGTCTCAAAAGTTTCAATCGGTTGGAACAAAGAAACCAGACAATTAATAAGAGGGTGGAAACATGCAAACCTTTGCTGCAGAAAATTCTAATCCTAAAGCAAAAAGGAGAAAGATAACACCAAACTGAGCTACTGTTTCAACCTGTGCTACACAAAAAAAATATATAAATCAAGTCCTTGTCAACCATTTATATAACCAGGCCATCTCTTAGTCATGAAAACTTCTGTAGAAACATCATATGAAGACAAAAAAGGAGGAAATTTGAAGAACTAAAGCTGATGTAAGCTACCTGCACCATTTCACTAACAAAGCTTAACCCACCCGGCCCAATGACAGATCCAGCCAATAGATACCCAGTAATGACCTGCCATATAAGTAGTGAAGAAATTAAATAAAGTTGTCAAAGTTCGATTATCCAAGTGCCAACAAATTCGTTACGATACTTTCAGAAAGCTGAATACTCAAATGCTAACGGATAAAATTGAAAGTCACAAGCTCTGCAAAGCAAGTGTGTGCTCACCGGTTGACCAGCGCAAGCAAAGGCAATTCCACCACAAGTAGCAGAAACGATGACGACGACCAAATCTGATATCAGCCTACAAATGTTTAAAGAGAGATGTCCCCAGCGTAAGGTAAATTCTTACAAAATATAAACGAACAAAGAACTTCCCTTACGAATGATATAGTTACCTTAAATCCAGCTGCAGTACAGGGTACTTGGATTTTGGATTGGACATGATAAAAATGTTGTCCTGAATTGGAATTGCAGCAAATTCACATTACGGGAATGTTTTAAGAGTAGAAATGATTTAAGAGTATGTAAGCTTTTACCTTCCTATCTATCAGTCTCGGAGTATCTTCTACACCATTCTCATTATCCAGATTAAAGAATGATCTAGAATAAAAGGCAGCCTGTTAAAACAAAAGTGTAGATAACAGCCAGTACTTGCACGTATTGACTCCAAACAGGGTTTAAAGTAAGCATCAGGAAGACTCACTTCTCCTCTTTGGTCTTGGTCTCATTTTTCTTGGGCTTAACTCGAGCAACAGTCTCCAGAACGGCCTAATGAGGATAACGAAATGGCTTAATTAAAAGAAAGAAAGAAAACAAGACAACATTGTGGCGAAAACAAAGATCAAGAATTGCAACTACCAACCTGCTGATCAGCAACACTGTTATTGAAGCTTCCTGGATCAGGAACTGCAAACGCGAAACAACACAAGCATTTCACAAACAGCATATCCATGTCTACACGCAATTCATTAAATGCTAAAAGCCATTAAACATGAGAAATCTATAAACCTAGATAGACAAATGTGAGCACAGAGACCACTTAGCTAATCAATGATAAATCCGTAGAGAGGAACAATTATCACAAGCTGAAATCTAGTGAGACCAAAAACAAGCTCATCTCTCAAATGCAAAAAAAAATTGAAGATCTAGTAGAGGAACCTTCGTTCTGGTCATTCTCCGGGAACTCCTTCTCAAGTGCCCGATCGATCATATCAGCGAAACTGTCCTCCTTAGGTTTCGTCGCATTGGACTCAGCGGCGGTGCCATTGATCTCCCGTGTGAGAAGTGAGTCAGTCCCGATATCGGACTCGGCGGAAAAAGCAAGAGAGAAACTACAGATCAGAAGAAACGCGAGAAACCTCATCGTTTTCACAGAGAATAATTCGCCAGTATTAAACCGCCGCATCTCAGTGATGGTGGCGCGGCGGAGCGATAGAGAGAGGAGAGAGAAGAGAGAAGAGAGAAGAGAGAGAGAGTGAGATCGATTTTCCTCGTGTGTGCTTCTTCTTCTTCTTCTTCTCTTTCCGGTGGTTGGAGAACGAGAAAGCAGAAAGATTGAGGAGAAATTAATTTTGTTAATTAGTGATTAATAATCACTAATAACTTTATTAATTCCTTATTTTATTTCCTGTGTTTGCTTAATTAATGTTATAAGTCCTTCGATTCTGGAAACAAAAGTGTTATGTGGTAACCGAATCCTTATCACACGCGCTTTCTTTGGCGCGTGGTTTTGTCTTAGTATTACTACTATAAAGTAAATATTTGCACATTATATAAAAAGATTACGCTTGGAGATTTGAATTTATCTTCTTATTATTGAAATGTTTGGCCTTTTTTGGCTCGTTTAGTTTGGAGTATTTTTTATATTTTATTACGTCTTACCTTTAGCAAAACCTGGATTTAGTCATTTAAATCAGATTTTGTTTTGCTTTGATCAAAGATACAAACAGAAATACATATAAATATATGAAATAGTTATCTTTTTAATTTAAACTTTATAGATTAATTTTTCATTTAAACTTTTTTAAAAATGAATTTGAATTTATTGATTAGTTAGATTGGGTTGTACTAAAATTTCAAATACCGTCCTGGTTTATAAACAAATTTTGGTTTAGGTGTGATTTTTCTAATTAATAGAGGTAAAGATGCAAAGCTAAAAGAAAGATTACATCGAAAATGGATAATCAAATGGGTTTTAGCATTTTGATAGCAATTTTATAGTATGATTTTATTGCCATTTCACATGAGATCAAACCTAGTCAGAATGTCAAACTAATAAGTATAAAAGATCGGAACCGTCGATTGTACGGCATGAGTCAAAGATATTTGACAGTTTGTATATTATTTAATTTCGTGTATTCCGCATACTTTTGTCAAAAACAAAAACAAAAATAGATATATAATCCACTTATCTGTTCTTATAATAATTCCATTTATCTATCTAAACATTTTCTCTCTTCTCATCCAGTTGTACATAAGAAAAGGAAAAGTTATAAAGATATTATTTAATTTTTCAAAAACCTATAATAATAACACATACAAAATTAACAAATTTTTACAAATTAAAAAACGATAGTACAATTTAACTACGACAACAATAGCCCATTTAAAATTTAGGAATCAAAAACGTTTGAAACACCATTAACTCTCAGAATCAGATCCAGACCCACAATATATTGAGAATTAAATACGATAAAAATCCCATTCAAAAACGTTTCATCCCATTAACCACCTATATAAAAAAAAAAACAACACTAAAAAATCTAAACCAAAACAGCAAAAACCAAATGGCAAAAGAACAGCCCTTAACACAACTACAATCATTCGTTCGTTCCACGATGGAAAATCATACTTAAGAGAACAAACTTCAATCATTTGATCTTAAACAGCTTTGACTTTCAATTCGGATTGAACCAAATCATCAATGAACGACGATAGAAAACAAAGTTTCAAAACATAAATGCTAACCCATGGAAACAAATGAAACTAAGTTCAGACGTATACTAAAATTGAAATTAACAAAATAATCAACAAAATCAACAAACATAGAATAATTAAAAAAAAAAACACGAAATGTTACATTGCACGGAACCGCCAGTGAAGTGACGATTACCGCTACGGAATCGGAAGCAGGTTCGAAATCGCACGGGAATCGCGATTTCGAAAAAGTGATGTTTGGAAACGTTGGGAAAACGTATGATTCGGCGTACGAAGCGATTTGGTTATACATCGGAAGCTGATAGATAGACTTTTTAGGTCTTAATCAATACCTCAAGTCCACTCATATCATTGTAGTATTTGAGGATCGAACCGAAGAGGTTAAGATCAATACACTAGGAATGCATGAAACTTCCTAAGCTAGAGCAATGTTTTTGGGTTTTTATGTTTTTTAAACTAAGGAAACAAATGCAAGAAAGAAAACAAAGATATAAGTGTTGGATCATGGAATGAACTATCAAGAAGATGATTAATGAGCAAACAATGATGTCTAAGATTGCATTGAACACTATCCTAGAACATGGGATTCATAATTTTGACTAATCCACCGTCGTACCACTAATCACTTTGTTAATCACCAAATCAAGAACAAACCGTCGTTTGTGATAGGGTGATTAACAAGCATTGACCTCCAATCCCACTTAGTTCACTAATCACCCTAGACATCAACTATCGTTGGCTAGGCACGAAAAGCTCACAAAAGATTCGTTTCAAGCAATTCATTTAAACTCCGGCTAGGAGTGAAATGCCTAAGTTCAAGACTCGAATGAATAAATCTAATCTAGCACTAACACCGTTTACTCGAATCTCTCCCTAATGCATGGGATGAGACCAAAAATCCTAGGGTGTAGCTCTAGATTGGTTTGTCACGCCAACTAGAACTACCTAATCTAGGTGTAGTTCTAGACCTTGGTTTATCTCATCAAATCTAGCATTGAGAACCAACCTAAGTGAAGGACCTAACAAAGATCAACCTAAATCATCATCATATAATCATCAAGACAATTGACTAACGATGCCTAACACACAATCAATGCTAATCCTTAGGTTAAGATCACTAATTATGACTAATCCTCTCTCAAGGCACTAATCACTTTGCTAATCACTTAATCAAGATCAAACTCTCATTTGTGATAAAATGATTAGCAAGCATTTAGATCAACATTCAAATCAACCAATAAACACCTTAAGCAACTACTTTCATAGGTTAAGAATGTTTATCTCTTACTAAGCTCCTAGGGGAATTTCATCAAACACTTGGTGTGCATGATTTTCCCTATGATCTAGATTGACTCTCTCAAGCCCAATCTAGCACTAGGATCACTTAGAAAGAAAGGAAATCAAGGATTAAGAACATAAGCATCAAGAATCAATCATCAAATCATCTAAATCAAGCTAAATCTAAGATCCAACAAAAAGGGGCATAAGGCCTAAATATGAAGAACAAGATAGAACACAAGGGAAAAAAAGACATAAAAATAAAGAACAAAGATTAAATAAACATAATATATAGATAGGTTGAAGAATCCTTCACTAGAGTGGCATGAATGATGTAGATCCATCCAAAATCATCTTAGAAAGAGTTTGGGATAAAACCCAACTCTAGAGAAAAGGAAACTTAGATCTAAAAAAATGGATCTCAACAATATTTAAAAGTGTTTTCTTGAGCTGGGTCGGACCGGGTCAACCCGGGACAAACCGGGTATTGACCCGGCCGAAACTTGGATACGTCTTCAGTGAATCGGCCATAACTCCTGCACCTGATATCCGAATGACCTGAATCCAAGTCCTGTAGACAGCTAACTCGTCCCTCTACAACTCTTATGAAGACCGTTTGAGTTGAATCATACCGGAAGGCCTTCATTTTTACGGTTATTTGGACGGTTTCATCTTCTCTCGGCCAGACGGACATACCTTCAGTAAATCCGTCTTATCTCCCAATCCATACGTCCAAATAACCCGATTCAAACTCTTGTGTAAAGCTGATTCACTCCTCTACAACTTTGGTGAAGACCACCGAGGTTAATTCGGAGTAGAGACCCTTCAATACCGACGTCACTCCTCGGTACTACACATCGGTGCTAAGGAATTTTCCTTCTGTTTCCACACCGAGCAGTTGCACCGACCAGTGACCTCGGTATTGAAGAAATCGTCTCGGCCAGGCGGACCTATCTCTGGTAAATCAGCCATATCTCTGGTAAATCAGCCATATCTCTCAAACCACATGTCCGAATGACTTGATTCCAACTCCTATGGTTAGATGACTCATCGGGCTACAACTCTCATGAAGACTCCAAGAGCTGTATCAAATCGGATCGCCTTCGTCTGATCGGTTCTTTGAGACATTCTGGATGGTTCCTCTCTAGTCTTTAAGCACCAAATCTCCAAACGCCACCAAGTGTCTCCAAACACCTAGAAAACTCCTCAAAGACATGCAAAAGACTCACTATGACCTAATGCAGCTCCTAATACTCTAAATGGGACAAAACAAGTATGAAATACCATGAAGATCCAAGTAAATGATCTAAAACCTACATGATGTGCATGCTTAAACTATGCAAATTATGGACACATCAATTCCCCAAAACTTAAACTTTTGCTTGTCCTCAAGCAAACAAGAATAAAGAAAGGGAGAAGACTAAAAATGGGAGCTCAAATCCAAAAGTGCCATAAAAAGAATTCAACTCAATGTCCAAGTTACTAGCTCTAAGATGCGATCAAACAAGTCTACTCAAAAAGAGCTAGCCATATCCTTCCCTATACGAATCAAATTCAAGCCTCAACCTACACAAGTATTCATGTCATCCAATCCTTTAACATTCATTAATCGTTTCAAGTGAATCATGCTTATGCAAGGCAAGTGAATCCATTTGGCTAGAGTGAAGGTCTTGAGATAAAGATGATTTCAAATGTATGGGATTACTCTAATGCAAGGGATCTCTCAATGAATGAGCAAGCTTTAGCAAAATGCTAAGAGTAAAAGGCAATCTATGCATACAAGGATAGACTCACATCTACCCAATGCCTAAATCATCTCTAACCCTAGCATATCTACCCATGAAGCTTTCATCCTAAACTACCCTTTTCTCATTTGGCCTTTTTGCCGTCATGTCCCATACTTGAACTCCTTCTTCCACTTCATCCTTTCTCACTTGGGGAATTTCTTCTTCTCCAATGAATCTTGTGGTCTCGTGCTTCTTTTTGTTGTTTCTTTAGCTCTTCTTTCTTTCTTTTTCTTTGCCTTGCCTCATCATTTACCAATTGATGTCTTAGCCAATTTTTGGCTTTTTCCTTTGTTTCTATGAGGCTATCACTATCACTAAGAGCTATTCTTGATAACTTGCACTAACCACATCACAATATTGCATTCCCTTTTCACCTTCACTTCATTCTTTTGAACTCACTTTCTTCTTATCCACAATCCCATTAGTCACACCATTTCGTTCACACCAAACTTAAAACTTCCCTTTCCCACAAGCCTAACCTAGTCTAGCCTTTGATGTTCGGCTAGATCTACATGCAAACCTATCCTTGTCGCCCTAAACTCAACACTTTTTGCCAAGCTTACTCGAAAAATTAGGCCTCACATACGCACACTAAAGATTTTGGCTTGAACGGAGGGTATGTTAAAAGTATGGTAAACCGTTTGGGAATCGGCTACTTGGACTAGCAAAAGAGTGGTGGAAAGGATAAGAGAGCCCAAGTATGTATATGGTAACCATGAATTCACTATGCAATGCACAAGCATGATAATTTCAATGTCAAAATTATGGTTTTCACTTAGGTAGGATTGGAATCAAATCAAAACTTGTTTTAGCTAAGACCCTAGTAATGAAATGCAAGATCGAGATATGGTTCATCATTGATTTCAACACGAGATCAAAAGCATCAAACAACAAGCAACGAGGGCATTGAATCAAGCTCTAAAAATGATACTTTACAAGGATAATCTATCATTGCTACTAATGCTCATGCAAAGCTACCTAATATGATATGCATCTAGACTCAATCCTAGATATAAAATGCAAACAATTTCAAAAAAAATTCAAAATTATTGAAAATGCATGAGACTCAAGATGCAAAAGGCAAAATAAGATCACAAAACACATAATTAGACACCGTCCCTCCCCCAAACTTAAATCACAACGTCTCGGTGTGAAAAAAGTTCAAGAGAGAGACCAAAAACAAAAGATGAAATGCAAAGACTCAAAAGGAAAAGAGATACTTACAAAGGAGGAGTGAGATTAGCGGAATGGAGATGGTGAAGAGAGGAGTGTGACACGTTGTTGCTCAAGCCCTCATTCCATCACATACCACGACCTTTGACTCAAGAGACCCTTATTGATTTCTTGTTTTGTGTCTCAAGCTCGACAATGGATAGGCTTGGGTAGGTCCCCAAGGGCGCGTTTAACGTCACTAGCTTGACGGTTACTTCCTCATTGTCACTCCCTTCATGAAAATCACAAGAAAAATGAAAAGATTAGCAACAAATGAAAATAAAAAGCTATAGTCTCAAGAAGAATCAAAATCCTAATGATCAATGCTAAACCTCCTCGGCAACGGCGCCAATTGATAGATAGACTTTTTAGGTCTTAATCAATACCTCAAGTCCACTCATATCATTGTAGTATTTGAGGATCGAACCGAAGAGGTTAAGATCAATACACTAGGAATGCATGAAACTTCCTAAGCTAGAGCAATGTTTTTGGGTTTTTATGTTTTTTAAACTAAGGAAACAAATGCAAGAAAGAAAACAAAGATATAAGTGTTGGATCATGGAATGAACTATCAAGAAGATGATTAATGAGCAAACAATGATGTCTAAGATTGCATTGAACACTATCCTAGAACATGGGATTCATAATTTTGACTAATCCACCGTCGTACCACTAATCACTTTGTTAATCACCAAATCAAGAACAAACCGTCGTTTGTGATAGGGTGATTAACAAGCATTGACCTCCAATCCCACTTAGTTCACTAATCACCCTAGACATCAACTATCGTTGGCTAGGCACGAAAAGCTCACAAAAGATTCGTTTCAAGCAATTCATTTAAACTCCGGCTAGGAGTGAAATGCCTAAGTTCAAGACTCGAATGAATAAATCTAATCTAGCACTAACACCGTTTACTCGAATCTCTCCCTAATGCATGGGATGAGACCAAAAATCCTAGGGTGTAGCTCTAGATTGGTTTGTCACGCCAACTAGAACTACCTAATCTAGGTGTAGTTCTAGACTTTGGTTTATCTCATCAAATCTAGCATTGAGAACCAACCTAAGTGAAGGACCTAACAAAGATCAACCTAAATCATCATCATATAATCATCAAGACAATTGACTAACGATGCCTAACACACAATCAATGCTAATCCTTAGGTTAAGATCACTAATTATGACTAATCCTCTCTCAAGGCACTAATCACTTTGCTAATCACTTAATCAAGATCAAACTCTCATTTGTGATAAAATGATTAGCAAGCATTTAGATCAACATTCAAATCAACCAATAAACACCTTAAGCAACTACTTTAATAGGTTAAGAATGTTTATCTCTTACTAAGTTCCTAGGGGAATATCATCAAACACTTGGTGTGCATGATTTTCCCTATGATCTAGATTGACTCTCTCAAGCCCAATCTAGCACTAGGATCACTTAGAAAGAAAGGAAATCAATGATTAAGAACATAAGCATCAAGAATCAATCATCAAATCATCTAAATCAAGTTAAATCTAAGATACAACAAAAAGGGACCTAAGACCTAAATATGAAGAACAAGATAGAACACAAGGGAAAAAGAGACATAAAAATAAAGAACAAAGATTAAATAAACATAATATATAGATAGGTTGAAGAATCCTTCACTAGAGTGGCATGAATGATGTAGATCCATCCAAAATCATCTTAGAAAGAGTTTGGGATAAAACCCAACTCTAGAGAAAAGGAAACTTAGATCTAAAAAAATGGGTCTCAACAATATTTAAAAGTGTTTTCTTGAGTTGGGTCAGACCGGGTCAACCCGGGACAAACCGGGTATTGACCCGGCCGAAACTTGGATACGTCTTCAGGGAATCGGCCATAACTCCTGCACCTGATATCCGAATGACCTGAATCCAAGTCCTGTAGACAGCTAACTCGTCCCTCTACAACTTTTATGAAGACCGTTTGAGTTGAATCATACCGGAAGACCTTCATTTTTTCGGTTATTTGGACGGTTTCATCTTCTCTCGGCCAGACGGACATACCTTCAGTAAATCTGCCTTATCTCCCAATCCATACGTCCAAATAACCCGATTCAAACTCTTGTGTAAAGCTGATTCACTCCTCTACAACTTTGGTGAAGACCACCAAGGCTAATTCAGAGTAGAGACTCTTCAATACCGACGTCACTCCTCGGTACTACACGTCGGTGCTAAGGAATTTTCCTTCTGTTTCCACACCGAGCAGTTGCACCGACCAGTGACCTCGGTATTGAAGAAATCGTCTCGGCCAGGCGGACCTATCTCTGGTAAATCAGCCATATCTCTCAAACCACATGTCCGAATGACTTGATTCCAACTCCTATGGTTAGAGGACTCATCGGGCTACAACTCTCATGAAGACTCCAAGAGCTGTATCAAATCGGATCTCCTTCGTCTGATCGGTTCTTTGAGACGTTCTGGATGGTTCCTCTCTAGTCTTTAAGCACCAAATCTCCAAACGCCACCAAGTGTCTCCAAACACCTAGAAAACTCCTCAAAGACATGCAAAAGACTCACTAGGACCTAATGCAGCTCCTAATACTCTAAATGGGACAAAACAATTATGAAATACCATGAAGATCCAAGTAAATGATCTAAAACCTACATGATGTGCATGCTTAAACTATGCAAATTATGGACACATCAGAAGCGTCGCTGAGATTTTCTAAAACCAGATCGGAAGTTGGCGATTAATTTGATGAAGAGGAAGACGACGTCTCATTGACATTACTTTATTACCTGGGACTTTTACTTTATTTCCAAATCCAATTAAGTTAGACCAATTTTGTAAAAAAAACATTATCTAATTTTTTTTTAACAAAAGTTTAGAAACCTAATTGTAAGAAATCTAATTAACTTCTAAAGAAAGAATAAAGAGACAAAACGTTCTCACAACAAATCTAATTATTTTAGAAGGAGAGGAAGCGAAGAGTTCTTAGGAAGTGACTTCAAAACTAGGGATGTTGTATTGGGTAAAATAAGACTACCCGATCCGAGCCCGAAATGACCCCGCCCAAAATGAGCCATAATCGAAAATACGCGGTCGGGTTTTATTACCCTCACAATGTAATCCGAAAAAACCTACGGGTTTAAGGTTTACCCGCGGGTACCCTAATGTTTTTTTTTTACTTTTTTTTTTTTCAACACCTTAAGTACCTATACCGGTTCGGTGAGCCAAACGGGGTTACCGAGTTTACATAGACGAGATCTGAAACTTCTTTTATGTTGCAATTCAGATATTTACGAATTGCAATTCATTATTTGACATTTGCTATTTGGGCCCTTTTTGGTTTTGAGGTCTTTTAAATCTCCAGTATCCTATTTGGGCTTTAAATATTCAAATTTTTAAAAAATAAAATTTTATTATATGCTCTGATATCATAATGTTCTGAAAGTAATTTGATTGCTCCATTAAATTCATGAAAAAACAAAACCTCCAAATACAGCCGTAATAATGCATAATCAATACATAACGAACTTAAAAAGTTCATAGATGCAAATCAGTCAAATAGAAAGAAAAAAAACCAGAAAAATCACAACAAATGCAGAATTTGCCGATTCTAAATATCGAGAGATAGAAATCAGAGTGTTGGGAAACTACGAATATAGAGGAGATGATTTTGAACACACCCAGAAAACCTAATTACGAATTCAAAAACTGGCAAAGTCCACTGAGAGACCACATATAGAAAACAAAATGACAGAAAAAGGTAGAGAACATGTAACTCCGCCGGAGATGAAGATTCCTACCTAATTCACGATTTGCTGCCAAACCCACAAGTCAAAACTCCTAATTGTGTTTCAACAAGTCAAAATTGATTCTAAATTGTTAATGTTTCTGTCGGAATTCTGAAACTCGAAAACCCTAAACGAGGACGTAGATGAGTGTCGTTTGCTTATAAAACGGTGTCCTTTGGTTTTTGCTTAAACACCACGGGTACCCTAAACCCGATAGGGTAAAACATGACAGGATAAATTAAATTTAGGGTATCCACCCGTTTTAAACCCGCGTTCTTTTAGTAAAAGAAATAGGATAATTGACTCAAAATATATTCAGGATTTCGGGTACTCATCGGGTAAAAAATCATTTCTAACATCCCTATTCAGAACTAATAAACACCACATGATCAATTAAATCACGACCATCTAGCTAATTGGAAGTGTCATATATGAGCATTGAGTCGTTAAGAAATCCTGACGATGGGAGAATTGTTGCAATCCCAACATAGAAAGTTGGGGAAAACGTTTTTTTTTTTAAATTGTGGAAAAATGGAAACTTAATTTAAGTCGAGGGATTGTTAAAATTTTTACTCTACTGGGTTTCGCCCGTACCAAAAACTTCTTATTATGTGTGTATATTATAATTTTTATCTTTAAAAAACATATATCTTTTTCTTATTAAAAACATAGTTTTTAATTTATGACATTTGAAAAAACAAATTAATATGTTAAATAAAACAACAACAAACAAAGACAAAACTAAAAACTAAAAACTAAAAAATTTAAATTTTAAAAAAGAAAAAATAGAGTTAATACACCCGCGCGTAACGCGGATCACACCCTAGTTTAGGTTATAAGATTGTTATTATTAAAGTGACGTTTAAACTGAGACAAGCAAAAGAGTGTGAAGTTTAAAGTTGACAAGCAAAAGAGAGTGAAGTTTAAATAAAAAGGTTGTGACAGAAGAATCCCAACCCTTCATCTTGAACTGCATAGTGTAATTTTGGTTATGGAATGTTTTAAATCATCTATAACCGGCTTTTGATTCAATTGAGTTGGTTCAGATGTTTGCTGGACCGGAAAAATGGTGACACACAGTTGCATGCATGAGCTAAGCTTTGGTAGTCCAGTTCCTCGAATTCGAGTTGATCAACAAACAAAAATTACCAACGATTTTTTTTTTATATAAGCAATTATGCACACCATTAGTGTATATGTGACAAACAAGTTTGTTTCATCTATTGGGCTTTCACATCTTCGTTACACGCAAATCGTTTATTTGGTTTATATAATTTTCTTCATTATATTTTTTTTGTATGGTCTATTATATTATCATAAAAGATATTATCGTATTACAAATAATGATCAATCGATTAAACATAATTACCTAACACACATGCAATTATGAATGATTATCCGGAATATATCGTGTAAATTAGGTCTTGTCCCATTAAGCTCAATGGGCCGTCATGGTTGAATCCACCACATATGTCGGTGCGATTTATGAATGATAATCCGGAATATTCGACGCTAAAAGGAACACACATAACATACTCTACACAACATCCCAAATTTTATTAGTAATAAAATATGAAAGATTTAATTCAAAACCGAGAGCGCCCATAGGAGGGGCTAGTGGATATAACTTATGAGTGAGTGACATGGAAAGACACTTTCCTTGTGAAGAAGAAAGAGAATTCACAAAAATTAGGTTTGAAGAATTCATTATGGAAAATTCAAAAACTGTTTGATCACATGGTTGTATGGACTGAACTTGGACTTTTCTTTAATCGTTTAGTTCATTTTACATTTTTCAAGGCAGATTCTTATATTATTCTTTAAATGTAATGATAAACAATTGAATTTTGCCTCTCCAAGTAGGCAACTATGCCTCCTAACCTCACTCTCACAGTCTCACTCCATGCCTATAAAATACTCCTTAAATGCATAACATTTTCAATCAATTTGGGTCAACAAAAAGCAAAAGAGATGGTTTTAATCAAAGAGAGAGAGATGGAGATTCCGGTTATTGATTTTGGTGAATTGGATGGAGAAAACAGAATCAAGACTATGTCACTTCTTGATCATGCGTGTGATAAGTGGGGCTTCTTCATGGTATGTATATATTTTTATGCACAAATCAAGTGTTTCTAAGCTATATGTTCCTAGATCCAGTTTTAGTGTATAGCCTTAAGTGCGGAGCGATAAATTTTCAGGTTGATAATCATGGAATTGATAAAGATTTGATGGAGAAAGTGAAGAAGATGATTAACTCTCACTATGAGGAACATCTGAAAGAGAAGTTTTACCAGTCAGAGATGGTAAAGGCTATGAGTGAAGGCAAAACTTCAGATGCAGATTGGGAAAGCAGTTTCTTCATTTGGCATAAGCCGACTTCGAACATTTGCGAGATCCCAAACATTTCATATGAGCTCAGGTGAGTAACTTAGAAGTGATCGATAGTTCCATAGCTTTTTATCATTTAGATGTTTTGCTTAAACAATGTGAGAGGGGTGTGAAACTTCTGATCATATTGCAGCAAGACGATGGATGAATATGTTACTCAACTGCACAAGTTTGCAGAAAGGCTCTCTAACCTCATGTGTGAGAATCTTGGTCTTGGTCAAGAACACATAATGAAGGCCTTCTCTGGTCTAGAAGGTCCAGCTTTTGGGACAAAAGTGGCTAAATATCCAGAATGCCCTCGTCCTGAGCTCATGAGAGGGCTGAGAGAACATACCGATGCTGGGGGAATCATATTGCTCTTGCAGGATGATCAAGTGCCTGGTCTTGAGTTCTTAAAAGATGGCAAGTGGATCCCGATCCCGCCATCCAAGAACAATACCATTTTTGTCAATACCGGTGATCAAATCGAGATAATGAGTAATGGGAGGTACAAGAGTGTTGTGCACCGTGTAATGACAGTGAAGCATGGAAGTAGACTGTCGATAGCTACATTTTACAATCCAGCTGGTGATGCCATAATATCTCCAGCTCCAGAGCTCTTGTATCCAAGTGGCTACCGGTTTCAAGATTACCTTAAGCTTTATTCAACCACTAAGTTTGCAGACAAAGGCTCCAGACTTCATACCATGAAGAAAATGGAGAATGGGGAATCCGTCTAGGATGCATCTGAATGTAACGCTTCTGTATTTCACATGAAATCCTCTTCTTTTATTATAAAGTTTGTTTTCTTCTTGTGTTTCCCTTTATAAAGAAAATAACACTCATGTCAACATTATGTTGATTCAGCTGCTCTGCTTTAATGTATTAATGGAAATATCAGTTCATAAGTGTCATCATTTTATTCCACGAAAAAGTATAACTTTTTTTACTCTAATTTTTTTTTTGTTTACTAAATAAATCTTGATGAAGACTTTGAAACCTTTAGTTTGAAATATCCAAAAAATCAACACACACAAAAATCAACAGATAATCACATCGCCTGAAATCCCAAATTATCTCCTCCGAGTAGCCTGGTAATGAAGCCGAACCAAGTAGGACTGTTGGTTTTTGCTGTGATTCATTCAACGCATCAATTTTAGCCGTTTCGTTTCCTAGTATTTCTTTTTCCTCAAGTTCAGGGATTTTGGTTTACCATGTACAATTAACTAATATAATAGATTTTCGTTATCGTTCTAATTGTTGTTTGTAATATGTCTATGTTTCAGGTTATTTCAAAGTTAGAATAGTGTGAATTAGATGACGTGAGATTTATATTAAGAAGAAAACCCACTAAAATAATTTGTTAAGCTATCTATTTGGATGTCTTGTGTTTTGGATGATATATAGGTTTAGGAGCCTATTGGATCATGTAGGAGTTAGTATTGCATTCGTTTAATGTTGACAATATAATGGCATTAGCTAGTAAATATACTTATTGTTTTACTATTTTTTTTTATTGCTAGTAACATTTAAGGTATGTACATCGTCTAATTTATGCATAAAATTTTCCAACATTTGATATCACTCAAGTTTGTAACTTTTTCGCAATACTATTAGGTGGAGATTATAAAATCTTCTATTCCCCACCACAAATTAAGAACATATAATACACACACAAAAACGATTGAGATTACTGAAATTGGCGGCAGGTTCCTCATTCTTCTTCCTTGAGTGATTTGGGAAATAATAGAACATAAGATGTAGAAGGAACTAACTCTACTGATGTTATGAACTCAAGAGGATGTTTATGATCTAATTCTGATGACTTTGTACTCATCAAACTCAATACTAAATTCACTCTCAAATGTGTTTCATAAGCACATTTCTAATAGTTTCAAGGAACAAATACCTGAAATATCCAAAAGCTAGTAGATTATCCAATTAGCAAATTAACAGAAGAAAGAAAGAAGGTCCATAAATATCCAAAAGATCAACACACACAAAGATCAACATATAAGCTCATCGCATGCACGAAGAAACTCAGTTCTTCAGACGCTTTTCGCGTTGCTTTTCATTCAAAAGCTTATGGAGGGAGAGGTTCACTCTTCTACGAGTTTAATGTGTCTTTTATTGTATATCTTATAGTTCCAGAGATCTGAAATCAATTAAAAAGAGAAAATGACTTGTTTTGAACAATTTTTGAAATGTTTATGATCAACCCGATCCACGTACCTTTCAGAGCATATCTGATATATCCAGCGAAAGCAGACACCATAACGAGTGCATGAGCTAAACCTATTACTTCTATCAAGCAATAACCATCCTCATGCTGCAAATAATACTCATGCTGAAAATCCTCAGGTGACACCCTATATGAAGATACAAAAGAACAGCCTCAGCCTATATGAAGTATACAAAAGACCCTAGCACTTAGAAAGTTTGGTTGAACATACCAATATGGTTTTCCAACTTTAATTTAGTTCAAATTTTGTGCGAATTTTCTCCGAGTTTATAGTATGCTTCATTTAATATCGTAAGATGCTGATAGTATGCTTTTATAGGTTGGTAATATTATGTTCGACTCAGCCGGAAAAGTTAAACTCGGAGAGTTTGGCATATCTGAATATATGTCATCGGGTCGTGAACATCTAGCTTTAAAAACAGTTGAAATGATTTCACCTAAAAGCTCATAGTGGCGAGCACCAAGAGGAAATCTCGATGCCATTCAAGACTCGAAAGAATTGAAATCCTAGCACAAAAGCAAGTGTTAGTTGAAAATTTTAGATGAAAGACAAAATTTTAGCACGCCTTATCATGCATCAAATGGGACTCGGAGGTTTCATTTTCTTCAGAACCCACATGGTACATAAGCAATGTCGGTTGAAGGAAAGAGCTGGAAGAAGGCTACAACACCTGAGAGGAGGTTGAATTGGATCGCCGGAGATCGGAGATCAGAGAGCTAACCTCACCGGAACAATTGCTAAAATGCCACAAATCGCAAAAAAAAAAAATCAGAACTGGTACCCTTATGTTTTATATTTTCTTTTACTATTTCTTATAAATAAAAAATAAATGTAAAAGTCTAAAAACCCTTAGAAAAAATAGATAATTACCAATCCAACCTGAAGTATCCGTTGATCCGATATCACACTCTCAAAATTACATATCCAAAATTACCATAATTCCCAAAATTCAATAAAAATCGATAATTATAGTTTTTGTTTCTCTTGCCGCCGATCCCTCGCCGTCTTCTTCGTCGAGGACTCGCCGTCGATTCGTCGATAATCCTCATCCGTCGCCTTTCCTCCTCCGTGAGGAAGAAACATGAAATCCATGTTTCTTCCTCAATCGAGCTAAATTCCGAATTTTCTAGAGCAGTGAATTCGATGTTCGTGTTATTGAAATGTTTGAACGAATTATGTTAAGCATTTATGGCAGTGATGAGAAACATACAGATCTATTGCTTCTATCTTTGAAGATAGAGTAATGTGGCATATATATGATTAGAATTTTCAATTATCAAATTGGGATACTAAATTGTAATTTGAAAACGCCCACCATCTCTACGATTTACATTTAATTATCCTTACGAGTTACGATTGATGTGTTGAAAGGTGAATGCAAGCATACATTTAAATTGGGATATTCCATATCCAAATGATTCTTGAACGGTTGGGCCTACATATATATATAGTTACTGCATTTTATAAGAAAGAAATCAAAATCAACCCTTGAAATTTATGAAAAGAAAAGAAAATTGAAAGGGGTAATTAATAACTAACCTTGGAAAAAACGGATTTCAGCATCATCTTATTGCATTTTTAACTATTACCTCGGGTCTTGGATTTTGGTAGATAAGGGTCCAAATATGTTTTTGGGGCCAAATTCATTTGAAATTGTTGAGTTGATTTATCAACATAAAACCAAGAGTATCTTCTTTACTTTAGACTTCCCAATCTTCTAATCTTTCACAACCATCCTCAACCAGCCGCTTTCGAGAGAAAAAAAAAGGAATTTTCCAGTTAACAGCTCTGGCGGCTTCCATAACGTAGAAGTTGTTTTTTTTCAAAAAAATTTATGTGGGTTTGTTAGTTGNAAAAAAAAAAAAAAAAAAAATTTTTTCTCTTTCACACGCAAACACAAAACAGTCATGGGCTCAAACACGAACTCGACCACCATGCCTGAAACCATCACGCTCACCAACAACGTTGTCCTTCACGTCAACATGTCCAACGTCTCGAAGCTCACCACGACCAACCACATGATGTGGAGCCTTCAAGTGCGTGCTCTCCTTGACGGTCATGCTCTTGTCAATCACCTGGAAAACTCATCCCATACTCCTTCTGAAACTGTCACCGTTGGCTCCGTTGTTTCCACGAATCCCGAATTCACGATGTGGAAACGACAAGATCAGTTGATATTTAGTGCTCTTATCGGTGCTATATCAACACCTCTTCAACCATTAGTGTCTCGTGCCACCACATCCTCACAGATCTGGGAGATCCTTGCCTCGACCTATGCAAAACCAAGTCGCGGGCATATCAAGCAGCTGAAAACTCAACTCAAACACTGGTCTAAAGGAAACAAGACAATTGACGAGTACCTACAAGGTGCCAAAGCCAAACTCGACCAACTTGCTATCCTCGGGAAGCCAATGGATCATGAAGATCAAGTGGAGCTCATTCTCGAAGGTCTACCTGATGATTACAAGCCTGTAATCGACCAGATCGAAGGCAAAGACTCTCCTCCTACCATCATTGAAATCCATGAGCGCCTTCTCAACCAAGAAGCGAAGCTCCTCTCGGCTACTGTTGCTGCTCCACAAATTCTTCCCATGTCCGCCAATGCTGTCCAACACCGCAACAACAATTACAACACCAACCGCTACAACAACAACTACAAAAGAAACACCAATAATCAATCCAACTGGCAGCCTCAATATTCCAACAACCGATCTGATGTTCGTGCCCCTAAGCCATACCTGGGAAAATGCCAGATTTGCAGTGTTCAGGGACACAGCGCTCGACGATGTCCTCAACTTCAGGCGGCTCAACAAACCGCGAATCTGCCTCCGTCCAGCCCGTTCACTCCGTGGCAACCACGAGCTAATCTGGCGATGGGCTCTCCCTCTGCTACAAACTGGCTCGTTGACAGTGGAGCCACCCACCATATCACTTCCGATCTCAACAACCTCGCTCTCCATCAGCCGTACAATGGCGGAGACGACGTCATGATCGCCGATGGCTCGAACCTTGCCATTACTCATACTGGTTCCACACTCTTTCCCTCTCAAACTCGTGATCTAGTGTTGAACAAGATTCTATGTGTTCCCAATATCAACAAGAATCTCATCTCTGTTTATCGTTTATGCAACAATAACAAAGTCTCGGTGGAATTCTTTCCGACTTCGTTTCAGGTGAAGGATCTGAGCACGGGGGTCCCATTACTCCAAGGCAGAACTCGGGATGAGCTATATGAGTGGCCGGTGTCTCCGTCTCGTGCAGTCACGTTATTCGCATCCCCAAATCCAAAAACTTCCTTGTCGTCGTGGCACGCCAGATTGGGTCATCCGTCATCTTCTATTCTGAATAATGTTGTTTCTCAATTTTCTCTTCCAATGTCGTCTCAATTTCGAACATCGATGTCTTGCTCAGATTGCTTGATTAATAAGAGCCACAAGCTTCCCTTCTATCAATCATCCATTGTCTCACAAAGACCGCTTGAATACCTATACACAGATGTCTGGTCTTCGCCAATTTTATCTATCGACAATTTCAAATATTACCTTGTCATTGTCGATCATCACACCAGATACACCTGGCTTTATCCACTACGACGAAAATCAGATGTCAAAGCTGTCTTCTCTGCCTTCACATCCCTTGCCGAGAACCGATTCCAAACAAAGATAGGAACATTGTTTTCTGACAATGGAGGAGAATTTATAGCGTTACGGGATTTTTTGACGACACATGGAATATCTCATCTCACATCGCCACCACACACGCCAGAGCACAATGGGATGTCAGAGAGAAAGCACAGACATATTGTCGAAACTGGACTCACTTTGTTGTCAACGGCGTCGATTCCGAAAGATTACTGGCCATATGCATTCTCAACAGCAGTCTACTTGATTAATAGACTTCCAACACCAGTCATAGCTCTACAGTCTCCATTTCAAAAGCTCTTTGGAACGACGCCTAATTATGAAAAGCTTCGGGTATTTGGCTCGCTGTGCTTTCCTTGGTTGCGACCTTACACACGTCACAAGCTTGATGATCGCTCTCTTCCTTGTGTCTTCATTGGCTACTCCACGACACAAAGTGCTTATCACTGTCTCCACCTGCCGTCTAGTCGAATTTATACATCGAGACACGTTCAATTTGTTGAACATGTCTTCCCTTTTTCGGCAAAAACGAAACCTCCGGTTTTTGAAGATGAGTCGCCACTGCCATCAAACTTCTCGCCGGTCACTCAATTGCACATCTCGGCTCAGCAATCGGCCCCCGTCATCCCACAGTGCTCAAATCCTCACCGTGATTTACTCCAACCACTATCACCTCTGTCGAACACGACGCCATCGTCTACGCAGGTACCGCCTCTAACTCCTTCTCTAATACAAATTGCAGAGCCCACTGCTCAAAATCAAAATGGGCCTCCACCAAGGGCCCAGACAAACCCCATCTCCTTTGAGCCCACTGCTCAACCACAAAATGGGCCGCAACCCACGGCCCAGCCATTAAACCATCCCAATCAGCCCAACAACACAACCCTACAACCAACGACAATTCCCGTAACTCCCACCACCTCCGATTCTCCTCTACCACCACCTGCAAATCCAAACAACGAAGAACCACCGTTAAACACCCACAAAATGAAAACTAGAGCCAAAAATAACATTACCAAACCAAAAACAAAATACAGTCTCACCGTCAACCTCCCGCAATCGCCAATTACAGAACCGATGAATGTCTCACAGGCTTTAAAAGATGAAAAATGGAGGCGAGCTATGTCTGTGGAATTTGATGCGCAGACGGTCAATCACTCATGGGATCTCGTGCCACTATCACCAGATCAAAATGTTGTCGGGTGTAAGTGGGTCTTCACGCTCAAATACAAAGCGAATGGAACTCTTGATCGGTACAAAGCGAGACTAGTCGCAAAGGGGTTTCATCAACGCTATGGTATTGACTACTCTGAAACTTTTAGTCCGGTAATCAAGTCAACGACGATTCGTCTAGTGCTCGATGTGGCTGTCACTAAGTCATGACCGATCAAACAATTGGATGTCAATAACGCATTTCTTCAAGGAGATCTACAAGAGGAAGTATACATGACCCAACCTCTGGGATTCATCGACAAAGACCGACCCAACCATGTGTGTCGCCTACGAAAGGCGATTTATGGTCTCAAGCAAGCCCCACGAGCATGGTACAACGCTCTTAAACAACACTTACTCAACACTGGTTTTCGTAACTCACTTGCAGATGCTTCATTATTCATCCACAGTCACGGCTCAATCATCACATATGTTCTTGTCTATGTGGACGACATACTTGTGACTGGGAATGATTCTACAATGGTTGCACGTGTTCTACGAGAATTTTCAGATCGCTTCTCCATTAAAGATCCCGTCGATCTTCATTATTTTCTTGGCATTGAAGCAACACGTTCAAAACAAGGATTACACTTGACGCAACGAAAATACATTCTAGACCTTCTCGCTAAGACAAATATGACAGATGCAAAGCCGGTATCAACGCCATTACCAGCTTCTTTGAAACTGTCTCTTCACGGCAGCCCAGCGCTTGAGGATGTGTCTCAATACCGGTCTGTCGTAGGAAGTCTGCAGTATCTGGCCTTCACGAGACCCGACATCTCTTATGCCGTCAATCGACTCTCTCAGTTTATGCATCTTCCAACGGTTGACCATTGGCAAGCCGTAAAACGAGTTCTACGTTATCTCGCCGGGACACCAACACATGGTATCTTTCTGCACTCCAACTCATCACTCACTCTTCACGCATACTCGGACGCAGATTGGGCAGGCGATACCGATGATTACGTATCAACCAATGCTTACGTCATCTACGTTGGACGAAATCCTATCTCGTGGACGTCTAAAAAGCAGAGAGGAGTTGCTCGTTCCTCCACCGAAGCAGAGTACCGCTCTGTCGCAAATACAGCATCTGAGGTTCGTTGGATATGTTCCTTGCTCACTGAACTTCATATTAAGCTCCCGACAGCACCTACGATATACTGCGACAATGTTGGGGCCACGTATCTTTGTGCAAACCCGGTGTTTCACTCACGGATGAAACATATCGCCCTGGACTATCATTTCATTCGAAATCAGGTTCAAGCTGGGATTCTTCGTGTCTCTCATGTATCGACGAAGGATCAGCTTGCCGACGCTCTAACGAAACCGCTACCTAGACAACAATTCCAAATGGCATGTTCCAAGATTGGAGTTTCTAGAGTAACTCCATCTTGAGGGGACGTATTACGGGCATATCTTCAGTGATATGGACAGCTCATTCACAGGACATAATTGCAATCATATCCCAATCATAGCAATCGTATATTATGGTGTAATTGCATATCCCTTAGATTACTCCCTCATAGTTGTATATAATCATGTATTCATCCTCTGTAATAATCATTCAATAATATATTCATTTTACCATCTTCATTCACAACCATCCTCAACCAGCCGCTTTCGAGAGAAAAAAAAAGGAATTTTCCAGTTAACAGCTCTGGCGGCTTCCATAACGTAGAAGTTGTATTTTTTCAAAAAAATTTATGTGGGTTTGTTAGTTGACAAATCAAAGATCTTTTCAATTTTTATTGGCCGGAATTTTTTGATATGGATCCTCTATTCTTTTGGTTTTCGTTTTAATAAGTGTTGAATATGGTGTATTCATTTAGATGGAGATTTTGGTTAGGATTTCTTTCCTTCAGAGAAGATCTATAGTTTGTTTTAGATGCTTAGTTTTTAGTTGATTTTGGCTGTGAATTTGGTTAACGTTTTATAATTCAAGTTTGTTCAACGGTGCTTAGAGCGGGATTCATCGAAACTAACTCTTTCTGAACAAAATCGACGAAGGCAATCAAAGAAGAAGATATTATTTTAATCATGAGAATTGTTATCGTATTATCGTCAAAAGTATTAGAATCTCGTCTGCTATTATTTGTACGAGAATGCCTTTTGTTGACATTTTTCAGACTCGAAACAAGACTGTCTTGATATCACCAATACGTCATTATTAAAACGATTATGAATCTTAGAATAAAGTCTTTGTATTTTGTCTGTTAGATCTCTTCTATGATGTAATATATTCCAAAAGTGTTAAAAAAAAAAAAAACAAGAATACATTTTCCTATATATTTCGAAAATTGATTTTGAAATCATATCCTATGGAAATAATTATATCTTTAGAAAACAAATGGTGATCGACGTCATGCATTAATCACATATAGATGTCGACATATTATCTTCCTTTCCAAGGTCGTGAAGCATCCTCTCCGCGCTCACATTTATTATGTTGCTTCCTCTCCACGCCTGCATGTATTGCGTTTGATTCGTGACTATATAAGGAAAGTCTCTCCTTCTCATTTGATATAGTTCAATACAAACGAAAAATCCAACAATCTCTTTTTTATATTCTTCTCTTCTTTAATAGTAAGTATCTCAAAAGTATTTTGTGATTATAGTTTATAGATTTTGTTTCGGTTGTTCGGGTGGTGCAAAACAATCTCATTGTGGCTGTATTCTAATAGGTGTTCCATTTGGTGATTCGGGGATTACTTCTTCGTAGCCTAAGATAAACTCTGATCTTTTGTTACATCGAATTGTGTCTCGAGGTCCGACGAAGAAGAAGAAGCCGGCGGCAAAAGGAGTTCGAAGGTCGTTCTAAGTTTCTGAAGCTTAGAGGAAAAATCGAAAAACATATAAACTCACAGTTCTCTCGCTCTCGTGAAAACACACAGTTCAACACAAATACCCAAAGGAGAAAAATGCAAAAAAACCCTCAATTTACACTTTCAGCCAAAAAAATTTCCAAATATCAGATGGACAAAATAAACTATAAACTTTGGTTGACTTCCACTTTTAATCTCATATTTTCGTTGACCAGACCAAATTAGACTCGTCGTTAAATCGCATGATAGAAAATATTAACGGCATTAAATCTCCGTTCATAATTTCCGTTAAACAGAAAACAACGTCGTTTTGTTTTAAAATTAAAACATAAATATGAGATTCGAACCTCTTACCTTCAGGACAAATCAACAGACACATTACCAAAAAATAAAAGTTGGTTTTCTTATACCCCGGGTTCAAACTTACTTCAAAACAGAAGATTATTCTTTAAATTGGAATATTTAAAGGCTGATTTCAAGTACTAGATGAGATTATGGGTCAAAGATCCAAAACTCTCACCAAAAAGAAAACTTCGAAAAAAATCAACATTTACATGTTAAATTGATAAAATAAAACAAAAAATTCCCACTGTTTAAAAGTTAAATCAGCACAAAACCGGATTGACTGAACCGGACCGAACCACGTTTTCTGTAAATAGCATTAACAGGTTTCACACTTGCCATCATCTCTAACCACCGCCGAGCTAAGAGAGAGAGAGAGAGAGAGTCCTCTGACTTTGATAATTTCATTTTCTTTCTACAATATATACAGAAAAGCTCAAATCTTTAGAGTGAGAGAATCAATGGCGTTAGCGAATAACTTAACGGCGATACTGAACTTACTAGCGTTACTATGTTCGATACCGATAACGGCGTCAGGGATATGGCTTGCCTCAAAACCCGACAACGAGTGTGTCAATCTCCTCCGTTGGCCCGTCGTTGTTCTCGGCGTTCTCATCCTCGTCGTCTCTGCCTGCGGCTTCATCGGCGCCTACCAGTAAGTTTTAACCTAAGAGGCTTCAATTTGATTTTCAGTTCTTCAGAATTTCTTTACTTTCTTCTCTTCTTCTCTAAAGAAGCTTTTCCACTGCAATCTAAGAAAAAATCTGTGAAAATTGAAACTTTTGAAAACCCCAGAAAACAGAGAGAATCTCAAAACTCAGAAAGATTTGTCATCACAAAGATCTCAACTTTCAGGTACAAGGAGACTCTACTGGCGGTTTACTTGTGCTGTATGGCGATACTGATCGGACTTTTGCTGGTGGTTCTGATATTCGCTTTCGTCGTGACCCGACCCGACGGGTCTTATCCGGTTCCGGGTCGAGGTTACAAAGAGTACAGGCTCGAAGGGTTCTCGAATTGGCTGAGAGAGAACGTTGTTGATTCCAAGAATTGGGGGAAGATAAGGGCTTGTTTGGCTGATACCAACGTTTGTCCTAAACTCACCCAACAATTCATCACCGCTGATCAATTCTTCTCTTCCTCTTCCATCACTCCTCTCCAGGCATGTTCTCTTATTTCATTCCTTTTTTCTGAACCCGAAACTTTAGAGTTTGTTATATTTGGCCCGAAACTTTCGAGTTTGTTCCATTTGCCCCTCACCCCACATTTTTCATTTTTCATACCGGTTCTGGTTTAGTTAATCACGACCGGTTCTAGGCATGTGTAACGCATTTGCATACTTACAAAAATGTTTGTTTACTTTAGGGACCAAAGTAGTAAAATTATTCAAAGTGCGTTAAGCAACACTAATTAACAACTTAAAGTGCAAAATCAAAATGTAAATGGTGCAATAAGAAATAATATTTTTAAGTCATTAACTCGTCAATCAAAACCGTAATATGATGACTCTCTCGACATGATTATTGATAGGTAACTTGTAAACTGATCATTGGTTATTTGGATAATTAGATCTCTGAGTCAAAAGTCCACATCTTAAGTTAGTGATTTGTTTGTTTTCGAAAATTTATTTATAGGTAGTTTCGCAAGATGCCAGCGAATCATATTGTTAACTAAAGATTTGTTTACAACATCTTATTAACTAAGATTAGCTGCTTAATGAAGATAAGATGCGATATGTTAAAGAGAATGTTTTGTTAATATCTAGATTATGTGAGACCTACGGTATGTTCTTATAAATGAAAAGAAGAAAGAGTGAAGGGTCCATTATTCAAAAAGTAAAATATGGGGCTTATATCATAAAGTTATTAAAATTTTACTTTAGCTTTTGTGAAGTCCAAAAGAGCATTGTTCTTATTCTCTACATTCCTTTTTTGTCATAGTAGCTTTTCACGTTTTAAGTTATTTCTCTGTCGATTTCCTTGTCTTTTAGAAAACTAAAAAAAGTTCGAATGTAAAATTGAACAAATTAATCCAAGTAAAATGGTTTCTGAACAATTTAAACCTGTATTTTCTAGTGTCGTAGAGGAAACCCCGTTAAATTTCTCACCATATATACAGTTATAGAAAAGCAATTAGTCTCATTTCTATAGTAAATTACTCAAATTCTAGGCATATGTAACCAGGTCCGGCCTAGAGGCTAGGCGGGTTAGATCATGTTTTTGGACCACTTTTTTTTTTTTTTGATGGTCACAAAATTAGTTTTAAGTTAATAAGTTATAATGTTTTAATTTTTGAATTTGAAATCCATTTTTTATAAGAACACCAAAAAAATATTATATTTTATAAAAGGTTATATTTTTTTTCCTTGTATCGAATCAGCATTTTTGTTGGATCCGACCTGTATGTAATCACACTTATTGAAAACATATTTGGAAACTTAATATTGAAGTTATTATATACTCCCTCCGTTATGTTATAAATGATGTTTTAGAGGTTTATTTTTGTTTTCAAATAAGTGATGTTCTTACAAATCAATGCAAAATTAAATAATTTTTAATTGTTTTTAACTCTTTGTATTTTGCAGATTGTTTTTTATTGGTTGAATTGTGTTTAAATGTACAATAAATAATGTTTTTAGTATAGAAAAAATAAAAATTAAATGAATCCTTAATTGTTGTGCAAAAATCTTAAACATCACATAATATAGAACAAAGGAAGTATAAAAAAACATGTTTATTCCTAGAAAACTGGTGTAGAAGTTGCTGGAAATCAACAGTCCAAAAGATTATAGTAAAGATAACCAGAATTCAAGATAATACACTATCATAAGGACCCACCCATGCACCCACAATATGGTGCCATGATAAAATATGTTTTTTTTTTTGTCCTTTGTCATTATCTCACTCACATAATTCAATCATCCCATTCTCTTTAGATAGTCTTTAAATCCCAACTCAAACTTTGACAATATTATGAACTTTTCTATTCAAAATTAAAAATAAAGCCACTATTAAAATTCATTTTCATGTCTTTTAGGCTTCAAACATGGAGAGATTAAGGGCATAGCTTAAGACTTAAGAGCTTTTGTTCAAAACAATGTATTGACCAAAGGAAGTGGTTACTATGAATCTTTGGTTTTGGTTATATTTGAATTAGATCTTTGGTACTATTCTATTGAAATCAAGAATTAGTTTTGTGGGTAAGAAGATCATTTATTCTAATCTTTATATGAATCAATATTTCTGATTATTCCTATCAAATAATTTTTTTTTTGACCAATCCTATCAAATATTTTTTTTCTCAAATAAATTTGAACGTAAATATGTGTTCTATAATATGGAAACTTTATTTAAACATTTTTTTCTCAAAAAATATTTATTTAAATCATTTAAATAATTTTATACCCTGAATTTCTAGCAAGTTGGCATCTGAGTCCACTGTAACAAGATTGGAACCACTAATAATTAAATAAGCCTAGATGATGAGGTTTTGACTGATTGTATATCGATAGTGATTAGACATCATTAAATATTGAACCAATGATTAAATTCAATAATTACAATCACTAGTTTTTGTCCCCATCATGAAACATAATAAATAACTAGGATTTAATCCGCGTTAATTATAGCGCGGAATAATTTTTTTAAAAGAAATTATTTTGAAATTTAAGAAAAACAATTTTATCTAAAATTTACAATATAGCTAACTAATGATTATAGATAAAACTGTAAAATTTGTAATAATTTGTCTATTTAACTCGTTTTGCAGTTAACTAAAATATTATTTGGGCTAACCCGCAAATACTTATAATCTTGAAAACATAACTCTAATATGCACTGTTAAATGACTATAGTTTTTGTGGTTAGTCTACGAACTCTTAAAAAAATAGTTTTCTTGTGTCTAACTTTTTATAAAATTAGTAAAATATTTTTCAATTTTTTTTTGATATATATTCAAATAAAATATAATAAATTATAGTGAAAAATATAGCAAGATTTTGAATAGATTTTTTTTTTAATATATATGAATTGATTATTATTTTAAAATATATAGTATTAAAAATAATTAATAAATTAAATATTAAATAACATTTTTAATGCAAAATATATATTTTTTATATTCTAATCAATTATTTTAAAAGACTATTATATCTTTCTCTTTTCAATTATTCTTTGTTATTTGTAATGACATTTCATGTAATAACTTATAAAACAAAGTTTATTTTTTAAAATGTCTTCTTAAATAATATTATAGAGATTATCTCTCTCTCATGTTCTTTTATTGGGATAAATAAGACTGGAAGAACTAAGATCTCTAAGAAAGATCTTAAATTTCAGAATACAAACCCTAAATTCTCCAAATCCTTACACGATAATAATCTGGAGTATTTACAAGATCGTCAAGCTTACATAACAGAACAAATATTGGAAAATATCTTAAAATTCGAAACTATTGAAAAGATTATCATATTTTCATTTGTTGAGCTTTTGATCATATATAAATATGACATTTCCATTCTTTGTGTTGTACAGTCCGGCTGCTGCAAACCACCTTCTGCGTGTGGCTACAACTTCGTGAACCCGACACTGTGGCTAAACCCAACCAACATGGCTGCAGACGCAGACTGTTACCTGTGGAGCAACGACCAAAGCCAGCTTTGTTACAATTGCAACTCATGCAAAGCTGGTCTTTTGGGAAACCTTAGAAAAGATTGGCGTAAAGCAAATCTCATACTTATCATCACTGTCGTTGTTCTCATTTGGGTCTATGTTATTGCGTGTAGTGCGTTTAGGAATGCTCAGACTGAGGATCTCTTCCGCAAATACAAACAGGGTTGGGTCTAAAGTGTACCTGTGTGTAGATTTGTGTTGTAGTTGTGGAGATTGAAGTATTCGAAATAGCTTGTGATAGTACTTTGTGTTTCGAAAGGGCTTTTTCTTTTTGCATGGATTTTGTTTTTATGTTTATGTTAGGTTGCTTGTGAAGAAAGAAAAGATAATTGAACCAATTTATACTGTCAAGTCAATTTCATTTTTTTGGGGATCGATAGGTGTGCCATTTGAAAATAAATAAACCTTTGAAATATTTATTAGGCGTTACGTGACACTACTTTTCTAAGGTTTAAGAGCATACTCAACGGTTTTGAAACTCAGTTGAGTTTCTAAAAATTAAAATAAAGCAAAATTAAATTGTTTTTAAAACTGATCACTAAAAACAAGACACGTGTACAAAGGTTCTAAGAATCGTTTAAGAATCGCTTCTAAAGTTTCTAAGTTTAGAACCCCAAACCTCTAAGTTTCTAAAGTTTTATTTTTTTATTATTATTTTTAGAACCCCTACCTCTTTAGAACCCCCATTGGACATGCTCTAAGGCTTTAAGCCACTTGTGCATTAATTGTCTATACTCTTAATTATGATATAGACTTAGTTACTTCTTGGAATATTAAAAAAGGTATAGTCTTTTCTTTGTTTTACTTAAATTGGAGAATCCATTTAAAAAGAAAAAGCAACAAAAGAGTTTCATTTTTCCCCTTAGAAAAAATATATATAGAAGAAAAAAAATGTCTTTAAGAGCATCTCCAACTGCACTCTATTTTTTTACTCCAAACTCTATTTTGGAGTAAATTTCTCTCCAATTCCACTCCATTTTCCATTTCAAAATGGAGTTTCTCCATATTCTATTCAATATTTGGAGTAACTCCATATTCTACTCTATTATGGAGTTGAACTTTTTTAATTGCAAATTGATCCTTTAAATATTAAATATTTATATTTTATACTTTTTATTAATTTAGCAATGTATTTGTCGTACATATTATCAACTATCAACATATATGCATGTGACACTATACTAATATTTAAATGCATAAAATGTATTTGACTATCATAATTATTTAAAAACTAAAAAAATTATTTTAAAAGATTGCAAAGTAAAATAAACTTAAAAAATACATAACAAGTGCTGAAATTAAAAATAAGCAACATAAACAAATTTAACTCAACAAATACGATAAATTTAATATTCCCCTAAACCGTCCACCGAGATCAATAAAAAATTGTCCAAACGAAGTTGATGGAGGAGAAATTTGTTGATCTTGTTGTGATCAAAAGCTGTTTAATTATTTCATTCTTCAAAAGTTTTGATAAATGATGTTGTTTGATCAATAAGTTTTCTTTTCATTTTGGATTTCTTGATCCCACTTGGTCGTGAAGAGGGAGATCCGCACTAATTGATCATTTGTGGAAAATTTTTAGTGTCGGTGATGTTTAATGATATTATGTAATTTTCTTTATTTAATAAGTATTAAATTTTATTAAATTCATAATTTATAAAAGTTTTGCCAAAAAATGGGTTAATTTGTAACTTTTAGAAATAGAAATAAAAGACATTATTAATAAAATACAAAAAGAATCTATTTAGAATATTCTTTTTTGGAGTAAAAAATGGAATTATACATTGGAGCAAAACACAACTCCATTTTGGAGTAAAAAATGGAGATATACATTGGAGATGATATAAGACTGAAAAATGTTCCTAATTACATCAGTGATTGTGTCTGAAAGAGTTCTCGAGCACCCTCATTGGTGACTTTTTGAGGGTGTCTCAACAATATAAAAAATAAAAAATAAAGAAAAAGCAAATGAGAGAAAAAAAACAGGAGGAGAGTGTGTCTCCTGCGAGACACTCAACAAACAGTATGAGACACCATATTCATATGTGTCTTCTTTTTATTTGTCCAATTTTTATTTTTAATTAAAATTTAATTATTTAATTAAATTATATTAAAAGAATTAATATTTAATTCTTAAGATACCCTCTTTAACATGTTTACCGATGATGGTGGTCTCGCCTTAACAATAGTAATCAGTTTGCTGTTCAAAAAAAAAAAGAAAAAAAAAAAGAGTTATCAGTTTCAAACTAAGAAGTCGGTAACCGTTGGTTAAAACATAATTATCAACGAAGACTTCTCGTTTGTTTGGGCTCTCTCAGTCTCATCTTATAATCGAAGTGTATGACTTTCCAACGATAAGAACAAAACATAAATTAAAGGCACAAAGCTCTTTTCGTCTGTCTATCTTTGATTTCTTCTACTCTGCATCAACATTGGTAACGCCTTAACAATAGTAACGCCTTTGTTATTATCAATTTTTTTTTGTATCTCAATTAAATTTTAAATTGATAACTAGGCCTGGGCATAATAACCGAACCGAATGAAACCGAACCGAACCGAACCGAAATTAATGGTTCGGTTAGGTTATGGTTACTTCACAATAACCGAATGGTTTTTATTTTTGATATCCATTGGTTATGATAACCGAATGGTTATTAACCGATAACCAATGGGTATCCATGGATATAAAAAAAAAAAAAAAAAAAATTATGTTTATTTTCCATAATTAACCGAAATAACCGAAATATAACCGAAACTAACCGAACCGAAATAACCGAAACTAACCGAAATAACCGAAACTAACCGAAATATTTCTGAAATTTAACCGAAATAACCGAAATATTTTGAAATTTAACCGAAATAACCGAAAATAACCGAAAATATTTGAAATTTAACCGAAAATAACCGAAAATAACCGAAACCATTCGGTTAACCGAAAATAACCGAAAGATTTCGGTTACCAAACGGTTATTAATTTTGATAACCATACCGAACCGAACCGAATGGTAACCGAACCGAAACCGAACCGAAAACTGTTACTAACCGAATGGATAGTAAAAGACATAACCGAACGTAACCGAAAACCGAAATAACCGAACCGAACCGAACCGAATAACCATTTGCCCAGGCCTATTGATAACTATGGAATTAAAATGTTTATGCCTAACCAAAATTATAAAAAAACTAGGCTGTCATAGTTCAATTTATTTCTAACCTTAAAATAATATTATCCGGAGATTGTTGTAGTTTCGTAACGTGGTCGAAACTACTAGGTCAGTTCCTTTGTTCCATCAAATTTACGTATATAAATTTAAGATGAGTGATCACGATCTTAACATTTTGTTGCAATAATAATTTATTGCGTAACCCAAGAATTGTGGTCTAGTAGTATTTCACCGGGTATACTCGTAAGTTCTAAATTCGTTCTTTTCCGGTTTAATCAATTGACAGAAGCGAATGTAAGGCAGTCTCGCTTCTGTTAATCTTTTAACCTTGTCATAAGACAAAGATGTGCATGGATCATCATCCTCGTAAACATTGTTTAGGTCCGAAGAAGAAGCTCCAAGATTCTTAAATCCTGCAACGAATATAAGGTTTGTAAGTTTGACCTTTATAACATGCTATACTACTTGGGATATATAGCTTCCTGGTGGATTGATCTTTCCGGCTTTTACTACCCTATTTCTTTTTTGCTTGAATGAAGCTCTTGAGCAAGAATTAATTCAGGCAGCATTTACTCTTTGTTTAGGTTCCTATTGTACCATATGGTGGTGCAACATCGATTGACCCTGGCTCCAAAAGGAGGTGTATGCATCGGCATGTCATTAATGAAGGTATATCCTAATCTTCTAGTTCTCCTTTTTTTTTTTTTTTGACAAAGAACTTCTTCTAGTTCTTCTAATCATTGTTTTCGTCCTTTTCTCTCTCTCTCTTTTAGAGGCATATGCACGTGAGCAGACCCAAATGGTTCAGCAGATTGCTTCTAAACACAATGGATCAGACTTTGTGTTCGCAGAAGAATCTGAAGCAAAAAAGAAACTCTGGAAGGTAATTCTCTGTCCCACTCCTAACCCTTTCCCCCTTCAACCTTCCAGCATAAATTAATTAAGAAGCAGAAAAGAAGGGAAAATATGTACTTGCTCTTGTTGTAGTGTGTTTTTGCTCTGTAGACTCTTGCCAGTGGTTATACTTTGTGAGACATCGTCCAATTTTGATCTGTTGATAAACTATGATATACAACCAAATGTGTTAAAAACATTTTATAGATATTTTCTTTGTAGAAAATGAGGCTATGGGCAAGAAAATACTCTACATTGGTCTCTCTTTGGTTTGCTTTAATAAGACTTGAGTTACCAAAGGCTCTACTTTCTCTGACTATGCAGATAAGAAATGAAGCAATGATTACGGTATGTTGTTTTCTTAAATACAATTTGGTCGTAGATGAACTTTTCCAGTTACAATCAGGAACCTCAGATCATGCTATGCCATAAATCTTTTTGTTGTTTACTTTATTTTTTATTTATATAGTGTTCATCATTCTTCTGTAACTATTTTTCCTACAGGATGTCTGTGTCTCTTTGTCTCACCTTGCTGAACTAATATCAAGATCCACGAAAGAGCTTGACGCATCACAGTTGTTGTGGTATCTTAGTTGCTTACCATCATGAATATACTAAGCATCATCTTTCTATTGAATGTATGCTGACTATTGTTGTTCTACTTTCAGTACCGTCATTGCGCATGCCGGAGATGGAAACTTTCATACATGTATTATGTTTACGAAGAGGAGCGAAGAGAAGCATAAAGATTAAACCACTTTATGGTTCACAGTGCACTGTCCATGGATGTTAAATGCCTTTTCCATTCTATTTGGTGTGTAAAATTGCTAGACTGTAACAGATCTGGAGCTTTTCTACAAATTCTTTGAGCAAAAACCAAAAAGCAAAAGTATTGGAGATAGGTATGAGTGAAATATATGTCGCTTTTGTAGAAATAATTAACAAACATGTTATATATGTTTCTAAAGTTGTACAAACAAGTTAGTCCTAGCATTTGATTTCTTGTTTTTTAAGAGAACGATGTTGTGCTGCTTGTTAGATTTAAATTCGCTTTATATACTATACTCTCATATCTTTCTTAGTGTGCCTGTGAAAATAATGATGCCACTTTATAGTGAAAATGCACTTTGTTTTAATTTATCAGGAACCAAAGAAAATTCCAAAGCAGTAGATACTAAGTTACTTATGTGATTGTGTTATTTATGCATTTAGTTGGTCAAAATGGGTTACTTTTGTCTCTGTGTTTGAATAGCATACCCAAAACGAATAGCATCTTGATTATAGACATAGATAACAAGGAGCAGCAAACAGAAGCTGAAACTGTGTGACCACATCGAGATGAAGGTGCTTGGCCAGGAAGCTTGAGCTGGGTCCATCCAGGTGCTTCAGAAGCCAACAGCAAAAAAACAAAACTAAACTAGAAAGTTTTGGTGTAGTAGTACCTCGGCCACCAAAAACAAGTAACCGGTGGTTGTATGACCACATCTAGGAGGTGACCACAAGTACCTCGGCCACCATAAACAAGTAGCTCTCTCTCTCTCTTCCTACAAATCCCCACGAAGAAATTGTGTAGCAAGACAGAACAAACTTGAAAATGGCAGCCACAAACAGGAGATAAATTCAAAACTCCTCCTACTCTATTTACTTTCATTGGTTAAATTTCAGGCTTTTCTCAAATACTCATCACCCAATAACTATAAGCTCTCTAATGAAGGAAACCTCCTACGAGCAAATGCATTAAATTTACAAGAGCAATAGCAACTCCAAAGTTGTTGAGAGTAAAGAGCTTAGAAGGTAAACAAACCTGATACACAGGTCCCAAGGTGGGTGCTTCAGAAGCCAACAACAACAAAAAAATAAACTAGAAAGTTTTGGTGTAGTACCAAAAAACAAGCACTACTAGTCTAGAGATGACTGACATATTAAAATTGTAACAGATAACATAGACAATGAAGTTAAAACAGAAATCCAGGCCAATGACTCAATATGTTGTTGTCTTGTTGAAGAATTTGTCCGATACCTAAAACAAGAGATAAAAGGAGAAATCATGTTACATAAGATATAACCGTTGTTTCTTTTTACAAAAGCACAAAGAAACTCACCTTTCTCTTACTTCCACCACCAACCGAACCAACTGCTTTTTTTTACAGCGGCTTGTTCTTCTAGAAGGTGTTGGAGTTTGATCCTATGCTTAGTCCTGCACAAGAAATAAACAAAAAGTGTGAGAAGAAGAATGATGAGAAGAGGAAGAAGGGAGATGGTACGTAAGAAAGAAGAAGAAGAAGTAAAGACAAAAGGAAGAAGAAGAGTCAACGAAGAACAAGATGAAAGAAGAAGAAAAGTCAAAGAGAGAAGAAGAGAAATGTTTAATTAAGTTAAGAAGGCCATTGGGCCATTTGTGGAATTAAGCCCAATTATAGAAATGGGTTTCGTAGGTTTAACTAAGTTAACTAGATTAAGATAAAACATTAGTATAAATATGTAAGTGTGTGTGGGGTGTGAAAAAGGTAAGAAAGTAAGAGTTTGAGAAAACGTTTGTGGCAAAAACCAAAAATCCAACATGGTATCAGAGCCAGGTTCTGGTGGCCTGGAAGTTTGAAGAAAGAACAAGATCGGCACAAGAGAGAAGCTGGCAGGAAGAGCTGTCTAGCAAACAAGGAAAATCTGAGGTACGAGGTGGTTCATCAGAAGCACAACAGAAACAAAAGAAAGACCAGGTATACAGCTAAGTTTCATATCTAATTTGAGTAAAGATGCAGAACCTACAAGTGGTTCCNTAGAGTTTATGATTAAGGGTTAGAGGTTTATGATTTAAGATTTAGAGTTTATGATTAATGGTTAGAGGTTTATGATTAAGGGTTATAGGTTTATGATTTAAGTTTTATATTTTACAATTTAAGATTTAGAGTTTATGTTTAAGGGTTAGAGGTTTAGGGTTTATAATTTAGGTTTATAAAATTATAATATTTAAAAAAATTGTAAGCATTGATTTTTTTTTGTATATTATTTGATGTTTATTTATTTGATGTTTTTGTATATTATTTGATGGTTTAGGGTTTAGAATTTAGGGTTTAGAATTTTTTGTATATTATTTAATGTTTATTTAAAAAAAATCGAGTGGAGTTGCTAAACCGAAGCAAACAAGTCACAAATTTGGGACTACTTTTGCAAGTCCTTAAACAGTCGCAAATAAGCGACTCTTTTCTGACTAATTTTTTTAGTCGGTAATTTGGGACTATTGTGCATCTGCTTTATGGGTAGTCGCTTATTAGTCGCAAATTAGTCACAATACTGTCCCTCTTTTTTGTGACTAAAAAAGTAGTCGCAAATGGTAGTCACAAAAACTGTTTTTTCTTGTAGTGTTACTAGAAGAGTAGTAGAGTTGGGAAATGAGATGAGAACTCTTGGAGAAGACATGGCAGAAAGCATCATTGTGTCTAAGATTTTATGCTCTCTACAAGAAAGGTTTGACTCATATGTGGGAGTCATAGAACAAACAAAGGATCTAGCAAGTGTGACTGTGGCTGAAGTAATCAATGCCTTACAAGCACAAGAAAACAGGCTGGATGATAGAAATGGTGGAAGTGCAGAAGGTGCATTTGCAGCAAGGTTCCAGAGGTTCAAAAATGTTCAAAACGAAATCCCAAACAAGCAAGGACCATTCCGGTCAGAATCAAGACTTCAAAAGTGGTGTAGTGTGTGCAAAAGAAGTAATCACAGTGATGAAGAGTGTTATTTCAAGAACAAGACAGCTAACACACAACAAAATGTGCAATACCAATCAAGAGGGAGTTGTTTTGTATGTGGAAAACCATGACACTATGCAAGAGACTGCAGACACAAGCAAAATCAACAACAAACGCAAGCACAATCTGAAGCACAAAATCAAGGACAAGAGGAACAAGATCCAGAAGTAGAAGATCAACAAGAAGGACTATTCACAGCCACTCATGGACAAAGACCAAGTGATGACGATGTGTGGTTGATTGATAGTGGGGCTACAAAACACATGGCTAGAGATGAAAAATGGTTTTCGCAGCTAGACACAAGAACCAGGATTTGGATCAAACTTTGCAATGGTGAAGTTTTGCAAACACAAGGGAGAGGAACTGTTTCAGTGATGACAAAGAAAGGAAAGAGGACTATAATGGATGTTCATTATGTTCCTAGCTTGGAGCATAACTACCTAAGTGTTCCTCACATGATCAGTAATGGTTGTAATTTGATGTTTAAAGGATCAAAGTGCATAGTCATGAACAAAGAAGGAAAAAAGATATTTGGAGCGACCATGTCAAATGGGTGTTATCCTATTAAGTTTCAGAGAGCAAGAGATGGGATGCATGAAAGACATCAAGGAGAGACTTCACAGAAGAAGGTAGAAACCATACCTGAAGTGGTTGATAAAGCATGTGGAGATGTTGAAGCTGAAAACCTGCAAGAGAAAGGAAAAAAACAGTCACCAAGTTGTATGACTGAGGGAGCCAAAGATGACTTACCCAAATGCATCGAAGAAGGAAAATCAAGCATCGGAGAGGGAAAATCAAGCAACGGGCAGCCATGGAAACAGAAAGTGGTGATGCTAAACGACCTGAAACCAAAGCCCATAGATCAACAATATTCCAATCCACAAGGATGGAATGAGGAAAAGAAGTATAAACCAGCTGTGTACCAAAAAGAGAAGAATGAAGCTGAAGTCGAGAAGCAGAAAAACACAGTCACTGTCGAGAGAGAAAATGAGCTTACTGATAAAGAGTTTGATCACGTAAGTCAGAGAATGGAGAAGGTCAAGTCTGTGATTGAAGTTAAGGTCGGAAGAGGGCCTACAACTGAGAACAGGAAAACAGAAGTTAAAGAGATCAAAGACATCGTTCGAAAAACCGAGAGAAACAAAGAGGTGTTCAAAGAAGACATCGGACAGAGAAGAAGAAGCTTACCTGAGAGGGAGATGGACCTGGCTGGAGAAGCAGCTAGCGGAGACGTGGGAAAAATTCATGGAACAGTGAAGGAAAACCCAGAGAACAACAAAGATTCTCAAAATCAAGTAAAACTAGAGAGTACAAGGTTCTTAGAGAAGCATAAACAGATTGGAAAAAGGAAGGTAGAGTTACCTTTGAAACCAGGAGGAAAGAAGGAATTCAACAAGATGGAGTATCAAAACCTTGATTCTACTAAAACCAAACAATTGACAAGTAAAATCGAGGAATGGAGCGACAGAGCAAAAATTGGAGGTGTGCAGAAGGAGAATTTAAGAGAAACAAAGTTGAGGAAATTACCTGAGTGGAATGAGAAGAAATTCATCAAGAGGGAGATAGAGGGCAGAGATTTAGCACAAAATAATCTGCAGTAAATGGAGTTTCAAGGCTTAGCTAAAATCAAGCAGGATCAGAGAGAAATCGAGCCGGGAATCAAACCAGAGAAAATGGGGGATTCAATGGAAATGGAAAGAACAAAGAAGAATGAGATGATGAGGGAGAAATCACAATTACCAATGAGTTTTGCTGATGTTGTGAAAGGAATTCGTCCAGGAGATCAAAGAGTAATCAGAGAAGAATCAAGGAGAAACGGGATCAAATCCCTAGATAGAAATTTGGGGATTAAGCAAAGGATTCAAGAGGGAGTGTTGGAGTTTGATCCTATGCTTAGTCCTGCACAAGAAATAAACAAAAAGTGTGAGAAGAAGAATGATGAGAAGAGGAAGAAGGGAGATGGTACGTAAGAAGGAAGAAGAAGAAGTAAAGACAAAAGGAAGAAGAAGAGTCAACGAAGAACAAGATGAAAGAAGAAGAAAAGTCAAAGAGAGAAGAAGAGAAATGTTTATTTAAGTTAAGAAGGCCATTGGGCCATTTGTGGAATTAAGCCCAATTATAGAAATGGGTTTCGTAGGTTTAACTAAGTTAACTAGGTTAAGATAAAACATTAGTATAAATATGTAAGTGTGTGTGGGGTGTGAAAAAGGTAAAAAATAAGAGTTTGAGAAAACGTTTGTGGCAAAAACCAAAAATCCAACAAAGGGAGCCTTTTTTGCTGCTCTTCGAATTTGTCTTCTTTTATAGACTCTATGTAATTCTCCAATCTTGCGGTCGAAGCTCTGCGTGAGATCTTCCATCTTTTGGTAATTGTCTTTTATAGCCGGTATAAAATCGGTTCCTAGTGCAAAGAGTCCAAAGAGAGCAGCCACAAAGACGGTTGCAGTGGTCTTGGCTATAGAGAGGGAGGTTATTTTCTTGTTGTAACATCTCATATGGGTGTACTCACACGGATGGTTAAGCAACATCTGATTCATGAGCGTAGCTTTGCTTCTTTGGGAGAAAGAAGCAAAGCCAAGCCCGTCTTAATAATATTGACGATCTTAGGCAAAATATGAAATATGGATTTTTTATTTATATCATAAAAATATAACAAAATTTTAAATATCAATGATTATACGCGGATTGTATTCGTATACGTTTTTACTATCAAACTTCGAGTCGGATGCAATGGCCCCGGTTCGGCTGCTGGACTAGCTCCTCGATTTGAATGTTGCTCCGAGCAGCGTATTGCTGGGAATCCGGGATATGAGTTCCCAAGCTTGTTGGTCCCGAAGGCGTACACCGAGAACCCCGAGAACGGCGTCCTTGGTTGCCGCTTCCCAACTGAAGTACGTCCTCGGGATCCCTGCGGAAAACCGTAAAATCGTTAGTAAATTAACAAAAGTTTCAAAAGTTTCAAATTTTTTTGAAATTTCCCAAAAAAAAATTTGAAAAAATTCAAATTTTTCCAAAAATTCAAAAAATTCAAAAATTTGGAAAAATATTTTAAAAACGGTTTTAATATATACAAATATTTTAAAAACGTTTTTATTACTAAAAAAATATTTTTACATCAACTTTAATTTATAGAAATAATTTAAAAACGTTTTTATTAGTTAAAAAATATTTTTAAAACGTTTCCATTATATACACAAATTGTAAAAACTTTTTTATTACTTCAAAAAAATATTTTTAAAACTTTCCATTGTATACAGAAATTGTAAAAACGTTTTTATTACTATAAAAAAATTTAAAATTTTTTTTAATATATACAAATATTATAAAAACGTTTTTATTACTTAAAAATATATTAAAAACGTTTTTAATATATACAAATATTGTAAAAACGTTTTTATTACTAAAACAATATTTTAAAAACGCTTTTAATATATACAAATATTTTTTAAAAATCAAACAAGATCTACAAACGTTTTAAAAATATTTTTAGAAAATCAAACAACATCTAAAAACGATTTTTAATATATACAAACGTTTTTAAAAAATCAAAAAATTGTTTTCTAGATCTAACAATTCTAAATCAACAATGTAATCACATAAACCCTAACACTAATATTATTCTACATAACAAATTCTATTCTAACCACCTAGCAATACACATAAATGGAATTCTAATAACCTAACTAATATATTCCCTAAGATCTAACAAGATCTAAAAAAAATTAAAGGAATTGATGAAACTTACATGGTTTTGGATGAGAGTTGAGGAATTGATGAAGAGAGAGTTGAGGAATTGATGAAGAGAGAGTTGAGGAATTGAAGAAGAAAACCGAAATTGTAAGGAAGGAGAAGAGAGAAGAGATTCTCGGTGAGGAAGAAGAAGAGAGAAGAGGGAGAAGAAGAGTCGGAAGAGAGAGAAGAGGGAGAAGAAGAGTCTGAAGAGAGAGAGAGAAGAGAGGATTGAGGAAATAAACTTACGCTTTTGTCGATATATATCGATGTCCGTCGGAAATCCGAAAATAATTTCATTTACGCGGTTGATATTCCCGCGGTCTCGAAAATATCAAAGTCCGTCAGAAATCCGTCGGAAATTTCCGATGGATTTCCGACGGATTTGAAAAGATAAGGTATATCCTTTGCATGTTTGTCAATTGGCCAGTCAACAAGCACGTGTCATATTTCCCATATCCGTCGGAAATCCGTCTGAAATTTCCGACGGATTTCCGACGGAATTAGGGTTTATTTGGGGTTTAGGGTTTATGATTTTCTTATATGATTTAGGGACATGTAATTTACATGTTTCATTCAATATATATGAAGTTCATCAATATTAAAGGCTTTGCATGAGTTTATAAATTATACAACATCAAAACATATCATTTCACATAAATCAACTATATCTTATACTATAACTTATACAAACACTTCCATCAAATTTTATAAATTCTATATAACACATTTTTTTAAAATATGACAAGGTCAACCTATTGTATATACATCATACAAGTGTTTGTAAACAATTTCCACAAAAAAAACCTATACCCTAAACAACATTTATGAATTTATTTGTCGGAAAGCCGTCGGAAATTTCCGACGGCGTTCCGACGGATCTAGGTCTTATAAGGTCAAAAACACGATGTAAACGTGTTTAAAACCTAATGCTCAATAGTCCGTCGAAAATCCGTCGGATTCAGTTACCTCGGCTAAAACTGAGTAAGTTTGGGTTATAGCCGAGGGATTCAGTTTTAGCCGGAGTAACTGAATCTGTCGGAAATCCGTTGGAAATTTCCGACGGATTCAGTTACCCCGGCTAAAACTGAATCCCTCGGCTATAAATATGAACTTATATATTTTTTTTTTTTATTTCCGCTTTTGTTACACTTAATCAAATGTCTAAGTTTATAAAACTTCCACATAACTGATATATTACACATTACAATTCTAGTTCAAATATAAGTACATATTTTACAAAGCAAATTTTTTAATTAAAACTACTGTCAATCCGATGATGAGTAATCTGATTCTCCTGAATCGGAAGGTTCCCCAAATTCGTCAAATTCTTCTTCTGAATCCTCAAATACCCGATCGTCTGCCTGTATGGTGAAATCAACGACAAGGTCGACCTCAAGGGAATGCTCGATTGAACCCAAACCTACGGAGCTTTGTTGGAGGGGTTCATGATCAGACATCCCATGAACTCTACCTCTCGGGTTTATCGATGTGACTGTAACCCACGGGTCTTGCTTGTTTGTCACCCGAGGATAGGGAATGTAGCACACATACACCATGTAAAAATTTAACCACGGGAATGCAAAAAAACTAAATTAAAAATTAACGTAAAAGAAAAACAAACATGGTCTGCTTGTGATGCAAGTACAAATGGCTCGTATCTCTGGAGTTTTCTTCTGCAATGTAATGATGTAACACCAAATTGGTCGTGTCGCACACCGCTTCCTACTAATGGGTCGTTCCAGTCGCATAAAAATGCAACGCATCTTAGACCGAGCATTCCCGGGTACTGAACATCGAAAATCTCACGTACGACACCATAGTATACAAGATCACCTGACTGAGTTGATACACCGTAATCTGAAGTTGTCGCACTCCTATCACCCCGAAGAATCTTAAAAGCGTACCCCGTGTGCTATACATCACATGTGACTGCACGGTTGCTAGTGGAAATCGCACAGTTTCTTCTAACCACATGGGAAATGTTTGTCCGTTAGCCTTCTCTGTCGTGACCTGCACAATTAAAATAAAAAAACGTCAAATAAATCATTCATTACATATGATGATAGTTAAAAACAAGGCAATTCAAAGACTTACATAATCTCTTAACCAACGTCCGAACTCTTCCTGTTTGAGCTCGATTAGCTCGTCCTCTGTTTTGTCCGGAAATACAAAACGTTGATAAGCCATATACATCCTGTGAGATTGAAGCAATTATCACGTTAGTACATATATATAATCAAGAACCCAATAAGTAATTAATAATTTGGTTCAATATAATACCTCTCATATTCATCAACTCCGTCGCATTTTGTGAGAATATACATATGCAAATGCTCTCGCTCCTGTGGTGAAAGTCTCCTCTTCTTGCCTTTTCCACTAAGTCGTCCAATCTCTAAAAATATATGAGGAACATCGACCGGATAGAAAGGTAGTACGCCTCCGTCATCATGTCGAGCTGCTCTACGACTCTTTGTTTTGACTTGTGATGGAAAGTATGACTCGACAAAATGTGAGGTTTCTTCATTGATGCTCTGTGCGACGATAGAAACCCTCCACTCTGCTCAAATTTTTCACCTTCTTTTTTAGATGAAACATATACCGTTCGAAAAGATACATCCAACGGTACTGAACCGGGCCCCCAAGCTCTGCTTCTCGAGGGAGATGAATTGGTAGATGTTCCATAACATCAAAGAAGGAAGGCGAAAATATCTTCTCCAAATTGCAAAGGATTACAGGTATATTATCCCCAAGATTGCGGATCCCGTCTGATGTAAGAGAGCGAGAACATATATCTCGGAAAAAGGCACCAATCCCTGCAAAATACGGATAACAAATGAATAATTAAATAATAAAGTATATATTGTGTAAAGTAGTAAAAAAATAATTTCATGATTGTACCTGCAATTGCTTCGTGGACATTACGTGGTAGAAGACATGCAAAGGCAAATGGAAGGAGGCGCTGCATCACCACATGACAATCATGACTCTTCATCCCAGTAAACTTCCCTTATCCATGATCAACGCAGTTCCGAATGTTAGATGCGTATCCGTCCAGGAATCTAACACTTTCGGCAATCCAGTCAAAAAACTCGGCCTTTGAAGGTTCATCCAAACGAAAAGCCGGGACCGGAGGCTTCGCGTTCTCTGTCACATGTAGTGCTCTACGAGAACAAATGTCTGGCAAGTCCAATCTAGACTTCGGAATGTCCTTCGTCTTCCCTTGGACATTGAGAACGGTGTTCATAATGTTGTCGAAAAAATTCTTCTCAATGTGCATGACATCCAGATTATGCCTCAAAAGATGGTTCTTCCAATAAGGTAAATCCCAGAAAATGCTACTCTTGTGCCAATTATGAAAGTTGCCACAACCATCAACAGGATGATGCCCGTTGCCACCACAATCAACGGTCCTCTCTGCACCAAAATCTCTGAACTGAGTCAATAAATACTCACCATCTAACTCAGGAGGTGGACCATCAAATACTTTTCGGTTCTTCCTAAACAATGTGGTGCTCCGACGATAAGGATGATCGCTAGGTAAGAATCGCCTATGACAATCAAACCAAGACGTTTTCCGTCCGTTCTTCAATTGGAACGCATCAGTGTTATCTTGACAGTACGGGCACGATAACCTTCCGTGCATTGTCCATCTTGATAACATGCCATATGCTGGAAAATCGCTAATGGTCCACATAAGTACCGACCGCATGATAAAATTCTGGTGACAAGAAACATCAAACGCTTCAATACCTTGGTCCCATAACATTCGCAGCTCAAAAATCAATGGTTGCAAAAACACATCAAGTGATCTCTTCGGATGTTCTGGTCCAGGAACGAGAATGCTACGGAACAGGAACTCCCTTCGCATGCACAAAGATGGCGGCAAATTATAAGGTGTTACAATTACTGGCCACAAAGAATATTTTAAGCCGTGCTTCCCAAAAGGGTTGAAACCATCGGTACATAATCCAAGGTATACGTTCCTCGCCTCAAACGCAAAGTTGGGATACATTGATTGAAAATGTTTCCATGCTCATGCGTCTGACGGATGGGGGATTTGTCCATCTGTTGTATGCTCTGCATGCCATCTCATTGCTCCCGCTGTGCGCTCTGACTGATATAACCTCTTCAATCTCTCTGTTAACGGTAAATACCACATCCGTTTATATGGCACTGGCACTCTTCCACCTGTTTCCTTATACCGAGGTTTGCGACAAAAACGGCATGTCGTACGGTCTGCGTCCTCTCTCCAGTAGAGCATACAGTTGTCTATGCATACATCTATCATCTGATACGGCAATCCTAGACCTTGAACAAGTTTCTGTATCTCATAGTATGATGCCGGTGCAAGATTATCTTCTGGCAAAATGTCTTTCACAAAATCAGCGATTGCATCCACGCACTACTCACTCAAATTGAAATCCGTCTTTATACCCATCATCCTTGTTGCAGTTGATAAAGGGGAATGTTCACCTCTACACCCATCATATAACGGATGTTTAGCAGCGTCTAACATATCAAAGAATCTCCGAGCTTCTAAGTTAGGTTCTTCTCCTCTATCTCCATACTCAGCAACCGATGGTATACTTTCACGAAATGCATCGTTCACCATCTGAACATGACCTACAGTACTTTGTACTTCCATTGCGGATTCTTCTAAGCTAGCGTTATCCCCAATATAATGTTCACTAGTACAAGCATAATTATCCACCATTGTATCATTTTCTCCATGATAATACCAAATCTTGTAACCCGGCATTAACCCATGACAATACAAGTGTGACCATACTTCATCTATCACGATAAATCTACGATTTCGACAATTGGTACAAAGGCAATAGATTTTACCGGTTTTTTTTGCTTTTTTCTGCATACCCGCAAATGCCATGAATTCCTGTAGACCTTCTTTGAATTTCTCCGTAACTAGGCACGTGTCCGGAATTTGATGAGGCTTGTCCATTCATGATCGAAAATAATTATAAGGATTTGAAGAAGACATTTTCGTAAGGAAGTAGATAAGAGAGATTTTTTTTTTTGTGATTATAAATGAGGGGTGGAAACGTTTTTATAAGGAAAATTTTGTGAATTTTCTGACGGATTTCCGATGGATTTAAAGTAGATATTATCGATGTCGGCAACCATGTTGGCAACTATGTCGGCAAAGTCACCATATGTCGGACATCCGACGGATGGCCGTCGTCAGAAATCCGTCGGCAGTATGTCGGCAACATCATCATTTCTCGGAAAGCCGTCGGAAATCTGTCTGAAAGTGTCCGACGGATTATGGTCGTCGGAAATTTCCGACGGGTAAACTTTTCCGACGGATGACAAGTTCGTTGGAAATCCGTCGATAAACCGTCGGAAATTTCCGACGGAATTATCGCCGTCAGAAATACCCATGTTTTCTTGTAGTGATGCTTTGGACTTTTACATTGGGCGATAGTTTTTTCTCATGTTTGATAAATTCATTATGGAGAACCAACTCATGAGGCATTGGGAACCATTTGGAGAAGAACATGTGTGTCTTTTCTTTTCTGCAAAACTGCAATTAAAGAATCAATCAACATATTTAAGCCTAGAAGAGAACGATTGATTATACATTATTTTATTCATAGTCAATTACACATAAGATAATATTGTATTTTGCTCATAACTCATTTTACAAAATCTCAACCTTTCTCTTAAAAAGTTAAAATCTAAAAAACTTCGAAAACATAGTTTACAACAAAACTAAAGACGAAGTGATCATTTTTTCTTTCTTCCATAAAAACTCATACGTTTTATCAAAACCACCGACTCCATAGTGAAATTAGAGACGAATTGAATATAATTGGTTATGCAAAACACTTTGCATTTGTAAGAAATTCAAATGTCCAAGTTTTCTAATTTTAGAACGATCTATTTAGGATGAGAGAAAAATATTTGAGTAAAAACAAAATGAAGCTACCAGATAAGAGAAGCAAAACGTAACAAAAGAGATACTAAATTGGAAGTCTCTTCGAAAGTACGTGTTATGTCTCTTTCTTAAATTTGCAAGATAAAGTTTATGTAATCAAAAGGGGTAGTTGAGACTCTAGGAAGCAATATAGTTTTGGGTTGACTCTGGTACACTACCCCTAATATACAACTTCTTCGATATACTTTTCGTCTCTTTTCTACACACCCCAAACAAATTTATTCTTTACTAAACATCATGAACTGTATATTCTCTTATAATTACAACATAACGGCTAAAAATTGTGGTTGAGTTTAATAAACCGGTAATCATGTTTAAAAAACCACAATTAAGATAACCCGACCCGTTAACCCCTAACCTGACCCGACTTCATAACCCAAACATAATCAAAAAAACTAAATTGAATCAATATTTTCTTTTAATTGTGTTTTCGAATTTAATTGTGTTTTGGAATCAATATTTTCTTTTAATCCACATAGCATGACACAATTCGATTCTTTGATTTATTTTGTTTTCTCATATAAACGAACCTTGAGATTTTGTTTGGAGAAAATATTGATGAAATCTCTTTTTCTCTCGTCTTTAGAACCCTAATTCTGTCCCCAAATTGATTTTGTTTTTTTCAATAAGTTTGGGTTAGGGAGTTGGGTTATAGAGTCGGGTTAGGGGTTAAAAGGGTCGGATTATCTTAATTGTGGTTTTTTAAATGCGATTACCGGTTTATTAAACTCAATCACAATTTCTAATCGCTATGCTGTAATTTTAAGTTTAGTAAATAAATTTTTTTTTTTTTGGTGTGTAGAAAAGAGGCGAAAATTTTAGAATGTATATCGAAAAAATTGTATATCATGGGTAGTGTACCATAGTCAACCCTATAGTTTTAGAGAAAGAAAAATGTGAAGTGTATACATTATTGGCGCTAATAGAGTGTGGAAAAAAAATTAATACGGATGAAAGACATAAAAAAATTTGTGGACCGGAAAATATTAGCTTGTCAAAGACATAAAAAGGATTTAACCATATGATCATATACTCTCTTGTGTTTCTCATTCCTATTGCTTGTTTTCATCCTGAAAATGTCAACATATAAACCATGTATGTCAACTTCTCTATAAACACAACACAAGATGATTAATACATGAGTATGATTCTTTCAAACAATAAGTTTATACTTGCATCTACTAGTTCGAAATATTATTACTATATGCAAAACACGTTTAATAGAAACATTATAATACTATATTTTATCTTTCAAACAAACACGTAGACGCAAAAGCGGAGCCAGAAATATTTATTATAGGGGTCAATATTAATAAAATTATATAATAAATATTAATTAATTTTGTAAATAAAGTTATATAATATATAATAAATGATTTAATTTTAATAAAGATTTATTTTGAAAAAATAAACATTTTAAGCATCACTATTAGTATTTTATATAAATAAAATAGAATGGAGAATAGTGTTTTTGTTGTTGTAAATCACGTAAACTATAGTTATTTACGTGATTTTCGATAAAAATACATATAGTTTTACTAGTATCTAAATTTTTTTATGTAAATTAGGTTATTTTAAGTTAAAGACATCAACAAATTTAATAGGATCGAGGAAAAAAAAATGAAAATTAATATACAATAATTTGAAGAAAAATTGAAGATAGTATGCATAAACAATTAAACATATCAGAAACAAAAAAAACAAATAGCTAAAGAATTTTTTTTGTATCAAATAGTGTTTAAGGAGATGCTTTGAACTTTGCATTGTCAAAATTACTAATTTTAAACCAAATTATTTATCAAATACCAAATATATAAGTATACAAACAAAATTTTATAAAAAGCACATGGGTCAATTGACCCTCATCACATTCACGCAAAAAAAAAAAAAAAAACTTACTGTAACGATTGCGATGGAGGATTAGGTGGTCGGGGGCATGTATCGAGAAGAGATTGGTAGAGACGTCTTGTTTCAGAGAGATCCTTGTGGCTCTTGAACAAGCACAAAAAAAAGACATTTGCAGAGACAAATTTTTCTTACAAAAGGATGCTTTTTGAGGCACTTGGGCAAGCAATTAAAAAAACACATGCTTCCTTCTGCTTCTCGTCCCATGGTAGCCATCACCACCACTACCATCATCATCACCACACTCCACTTCTTCATCTCTATCTCTCTAATTAAACGTTTCCTTGTGTTTTTGTTTATCAAAGATCTTGACTATGTGCACTCAAAATTTGTACTCTTATATACATAAGAAATTAATAACCAAATCTTGATTTGTTGTATGCTTAGGCGTTACGTGACACTACTTTTCTAAGGTTTAAACCACTTGTGCATTGTCTCTACTTTAAATTAAGATATAGTCTTAGTTACTTCTTGGAATATTAAAAAAGGTTTAGTCTTTTCTTTGTTTCACGTAAATTGGAGAATCCATTTAAAAAGAAAAAGCAACAAAAGAGTTTCAAATCTGTGATTTTTTTTAGTTTTTTCTCCTAAAAATATATACAGAAGAAAAATGATGTCGTTAAGAGTGAAAAATGTTCCTAACTAAATCAGTGATTGTTTCTGACAGAGTTGAGAGTTTCAAACTAAGAAGTCTTTAACCGTTGGTTAAAACATAACTATCAACGAAATCTTTTGTTTTGTTTGGGCTCTCTCAGTCTCATCTTATAATCGTCCAACGATAAGAACAAAACATAAATTTGGAATTAAAATGTTTATTCCTAGCCGAAATTATGAAAACCTCCGTAATTAAAATGTCACTAGCTATATAGTTCAACTCATTTATTTTTATTTTTTTTTGTCAACAATCTAGATATCTAGAACGGTTCAGAAATTCAAATCGAGGTATCAAGTTTACAAAGATAATATCTACTTGGTAGACACGATCACTTCTTGCTAGCTTTGTCTTTTTGTTATTCGCGCGTGGGATGAGTGAGATTGAAAAAGAAGAAAAAGCTCCCTTACTGTTTTCGAATTCCTCCAGATGTAATGCAAAAGCCGATCCTCGGGAGTTCAACTCATTTCTAACCTTAAAATAATATTATCCGGAGATTGTTGTAGTTTCGTAACTTGGTCGAAACTACTAGGTCAGTTCCTTTGTTCCATCAAATACGTATATTTTAATTGAAGATGAGTGATCACGATTTTAACGTTTTGTTGCAATAATAATTTATTGTATATATAACCCAATAATTGTAGATTCTAAACTGTTAAACCAAAACTAAACCGAAAAGCCGAAAACCAAATATTTCATTTGTGTAATAGTTTCATACTTTGATGTATATCTATAAATAGTTTTGCGTCTCGAGCTTCCATTTTCATAATCCTCATTTCCCGGATCTCAGTTTCACCCTCCGACCCGACCCATTTACGCGACTCAAACCGGGTCAACCCGGAATCCGCCGGAAGAAAAAGAAACATGGATAAGCCTAACTTTGTAATCCGACCCGAAGAAGCTGAATCCGCCGCGAAACGACTCGGCGTCTCCGTCCTTCAGCTCCTCCCGTCGCTGGTCAAACCGGCGAAATCCTTCGCTCGCCCACCGATCTCCAAATTCCACGTCGGAGCCGTCGGACTCGGATCATCGGGTCGGATCTTCTTAGGCGTCAATGTCGAATTCCCAGGTCTCCCTCTCCACCACTCAATCCACGCCGAGCAATTCCTCGTCACCAATCTCACCCTCAACGGCGAGCGTCAGCTCCGATACTTCGCCGTCTCCGCCGCACCGTGTGGCCATTGCCGTCAATTCCTCCAAGAAATCCGCGATGCGCCGGAGATCAGACTCCTAATCACCGATCCAAACGCCATCGCCGATCCCGACGCAGATTCAGACGGATTCTTACGCCTCGGGAGCATCCTGCCGCACAGATTCGGTCCCGAGGATCTTCTCGAGAAGGACTTTCCTCTGATCCTCGATCATCACGATAACCAACTCACGATCCCGGATCTCGATTCGATCTACACCGCCGAATTAAAGCGTACGGCTCTAGCGGCGGCGAATAGATCGTACGCGCCGTACAGTTTGTGTCCATCGGGAGTTTCGCTGGTGGATTGCGACGGGAAAGTGTACAGAGGATGGTACATGGAATCGGCGGCATATAACCCTAGTTTGGGGCCAGTACAGGCGGCGCTGGTGGATTACGTGGCCAACGGAGGCGGAGGAGGTTACGAGAGAATCATCGGAGCTGTGCTGGTGGAGAAAGAAGAGGCGGTGGTGCGGCAAGAGCATACGGCGAGGTTGCTTCTACAGACTATATCGCCCAAATGCGATTTCATTGTCTTCCATTGCCGCTGACCTTGAAAATACCAAATTATCCAAACAATAAGGAACAAATCAGCGAATATCAAATTATAAAATGGACTTTTTAATTCGTAATTAATTATTGGTTGCCCTCAAAAAATAATAAATAAAATGGAGTATTATTTTGGGCAATTCTACAAAATAGCACAAAAAAACTAAAAGTTCTCAAATTTAGCATCCAAGGGTGAAAATCATAAATATAGCACCAATTTTGATAATATTAGCACAAATTTAATATAAAAATGACTTATAATCATTTCTTAATGGGAAAAAACTAAACCCTAAATTGGAAATAGTGAACCCAAACATAATGTTTAATTCTATTTTAAATTTATTTTTGGTAAATAAGTATTTTAAAATAATTAGTTGTGCTATTTTTGGTATTTTAAATTTAGGGTGCTAGTTTTGGGACAAAAAATATTTTTTGTGCTATTTGAGGGTATTTCTCTATTATTTTTTGATAATATATATAGTAATGATTGAAACTTGAAAAATTGAAAGTGATGATGACACATAAGAGAATAATTAAAGAAAACACTTTTTTCTTCTTCTTCTTTGTTATTTGTAATATGGATAATAATTAAATACGATTATCATGTTTATATTTGTCATTCAACTTTTAGGAGTCTCTAACTTTTGTTTTTAGTCATATCATTTCATCTTGGTTTTCTTATTCAATAATGGTCATTTTTTTTAGTATTTTGAGTTATTTATTACCGTTTTGGATATGAATTGGATTGTTTACTATACGTAATCATATTTTTCAATTTTTTTATAAAGAATTTGAGATGTCTTCAAACAGAAAACAAGATTTATTAGAATCTCAAAAGAATAAAGTTATGAACGTTCTTTACACATTGGCAAAAGGTAAAAATAAAGGTACATATTGATTGATGGCTTTACACATTGAAATTTGTTGGAATAAGTTTCCATCTGCAAAGTACGAAAGCAGAGAATAAATTAAGATGGTCCACAAGCAACTCCTACTATGAGAAGAGTGGTTATCAATGAATCTAAGAATTTTTAGATTAGTTAATGTTCAGAATGGAATCTTTTCCGTAAAAAGAAAAGGGTATAAATTTGTAAGAACCTTAAAAATCTAATCTTTTGTTTTTCAACTTTTAGCATTACAACTAATCCTTAGGTCCAACATTTTTAGTTGTTAGGATCGGTGAATTTAAAATTATTGATTAAGATTTAATTGGTGCCGATTACAAATTGAATTGGTTTTGATTAATTTCCACTTGCTAAGAATGACATAAGAGAATATAAGCAATTCATGTAGTCATATGCTATGAATGGAGCAACTGAGAAAAAGCAGATCTCACACAAGAAGGACGAACCGTATTATATCTTCCATTCATTATCTATTTTCAATATGTAATTCATGACTAAAAAATATAATAAAAAAATAAAATGCAGTGTGTGAACTATTTTATTATTTTAATTCTAAAAAACTATTTTAATTCTAAAAACTATTTTAATTCTAAAAACTATTTTAATTCTAAAATGGAGTGTTTCGAGTATGGTTGGTAATTTTTATTATTTTAATTCTAAAAAACTATTTTTTGTATAAAACAAAAAAATAATTATTTTTGGTTAATGTTGTCAATTTATTATCACTTCTTATTAGTATTACCCAACACAACTTTTAAAATGTTTTTAGGTTTTTCGGGTAGTTTTTTGTAGTTCGTGTAAGAGTAACCAAACAAACCGAATTTTTTTTTTGGTTATAATTCGGGTATGGCATTAACTATTCATATTGAACCAAACCTGAAGGTACCCGAACCGATTTTATTTCCGGTTCCTAAATGGTTCTTAATTGTCTATATATGAACTATTCGAAACTCGAAAGAACCGACCAGAGAACATATTGTAAATATGTTATGGACAAATCAAAATACTTGATATTAATTTTTTTTTATTATCTGTGTATTGTCTCTAAATTTATTTTATGTATAATATACATATTTATAACCATAACTATATTATTATATTTATATTTAATTCAAATATATATTATGTACCGTTTTTCCTATTCAACCATATATTTTGGACCGCTTGATTGATCAACACTTGTTCCGCCAGATCCGCCTGATCCGCTTGAACTGCTTGATATGTACCGCCTGATTCGTTTTCTCCCTTCGGAGCATAGTTTTAGTGATGAATCTAAAAATTGTAGATTAGTTGAGATGGAACACTTCCAAAAATCAAGGAATAATCATTTTTTAATCATTTATAATCTTTTTTTTATTGTAGCTGTTACTATATTTATAATCATTTTTTACTAGTATAAATTTATTTGTCTTATAGATTTATAAGACCATCTCCAATGACGGTTTTTAAGAGGGATTCTTAAGATTAAAATAATGAAATAAAATTAAAAAGTATGTGAAAGAAGTTTAGAGGAATTCTTATTTAAGAGACTTTAGAACAGGTTCTTAGGGAAATGAAGCATTCCCATATGCTCTAAAGAATAATAGTTTTGCTTAAAAGGACGATAAACATTGTGGAAAGTGGAAAGGGAAAACATCATCTTCTTAGTCTTGTCGTACCCTAATTTCTCAACTGAAGTTCATTGTCAGCCACTTCAATTATTTTTGTATTGTTTCTTAGGTAAAAGACGGCGAAAGTGGCTTTGAGTAAACACATCAACATCCAATCTTGAATCTTGAATCTTGATTATTGATTAGCAGAGTATATAGAATTACTATTACTATTTATTTTCCATATTATTCGGTCAATTATTGGTGTCAATTAAAAGGTATTTCAAAAGTAATTTATATTTATCTTTTGATGCTAAATTGCTAGCTCATTTCTCGATGCACATACATGCATGCATTGATTTACAGTTTCTAAATACATAGCAAACACAGAAATACCATATATAGGTATGTGATAACTGATGATAAGTATGCCTCATCTATTTTCTTGCGATCACATTTGGAGAACATTATGCTGCCCACTAAAAACGTTCCTTAGAATCACGTATCCATTTCCTAGCAAGTCATAGCTAATGGAGAATGATTAATTATTTCTGACACCATTTAGTGAGACTACTATATATACGTGCATGTCTCCCTTCTTCTCCTCCGATGCTAAATCCAGAGACTCTACACAATTATCTTTGGCAGAATCCTCTTGTATTTTCTAAAACATGGAGGAGCTTGCATCCTATAGGAAACCCGGTCTATTGGCACAAAACTGTTTGGACTGAGTTTCCATGTAACATAGACTAAGAATATATCGCTGCGTTTCCTAATCCTAACGGACATGTTATTATAATTGCAATGGGCCTTTCAGCGGCCCAATTAAATATAGGTCAACTTATTTGAATTAAGCCCATTACGGTTTGTAACTTTCCAGATGTCTACTTATACGTCGTCGTTTTCGTATCTCTGTAATTTCCTTTTTTTTGTTTGGTTTGTTGTTCTCTTGTAAACAAAGAATCGAGACTTTGGTTTCGTTAGTCTCTCGAAGAAGAAGAAATTGACAATGGCGTACGTTAGCATGGGTGAAGCTCATCGGCGAATCACTGAGTTTCTAAACCGCTTCTGCGACGCCGTTTCGTACCAAGAATCGTCGACACTTTGTCGTCTCCTATCCTTCTCTTCCAATTCTGCATCTCATCTCTCACTCGCCGACGCACTCAACGTCTTCCAGGTGCATAAAATTCTCTGATTTGATGAAAGTTTTCTGCTTGGTCCTGACCCATGTCGTAAATTACCAGCTTTGAAACAGTAGGAGTATGTTTTTGCGATAGAGGCATGATCCTTTTTGTTGGTGGTAAAAGTTTGTGTCTTTTAGGTTCAGTTTCAATCCAGGATGCTTCCGATATTTTCTAATTGGGTCCTACTGCTTCACCAATGAGTGTGAATTTTGAATTTAGGGCTCGAAACAGTAGGAGTATGTTCCTGCGAGAGAAGCATGGTCTTTGTGTTGGTAAAGTTTGTGGCTTTTAGGTTCATTGTAGTCAAGGATATTTACAGTATGGTCTTCCAATTGGGTCCTCCTCCTTACCAATGAGTGAATTTTGAATTTAGGGCTTTACACTGTCTGTGAGAAAGTTGTTGTAGATAACACTTTCTGTCTATGCTTGAGTTTAATGAGTATGATTTTTAGATTAGGGCTTGAAACTGTCTGATAGAATTGTGATAATAATCTCACTCTTTGTTTTTGTTTGAGTTTATATGTCTACTGGAGAGAATTGAATAATTTGGCGAGTCTTCCTTAATTTGCAGGATGTCTGATAATGTATTTTGACAAGTTAGCTAGATTCTTATGATGGAGAGCTTCAAAAGACTGAATCCAGTGAATTTTACTCTTTTGAATGATGCAGGATGCTAGCAGTTTGATAAGACAATCTGATAAATTCTCTGAATACGGCGAGATTCTTACTCATTTGTTTCGTTCTCTACAAAGTTACCGGGTTGGGAATCTAGTCGAAGCATACCTTGCTTTCGAGAAATTTGCCAAGTAAAGTTTCTTGTTCCTCTCTGGGCCATTGATGTGTAATTTGGTTTCAGGTTTTTACCTGTTGTAGAATCGATAAGCTTCTTTTTTTGTGTGTTCACAATGTCTGATATTTGGTGGATTCGATATGTGTGCAGCGCTTTTGTTCAGGAGTTTCGTAATTGGGAATCTGCTTGGGCATTGGAAGCTCTGTATGTAGTTTGTTATGAAGTTCGAGTTCTTGCTGAAAAGGTAGCCGTTCACGTTTATATCACTTATCCAAAATCTTAGATTTGTCTAGTTTCATATCTCCGAGTTTTGAGTTCTGAGAGCATGATTGGTTCACAATGCAGGCTGATAAAGAATTGACCTCTAACGGAAAATCGCCCGAGAAATTGAAAGCGGCTGGATCTCTTCTCATGAAAGTTTTTGGAGTTCTTGCTGTAAGCTGCCGTGTCTATCTATCTTCAGGAAAATTATCTTTGGTAATTTCACTTTTGTGTTGAGTTTTTTTTCTGGCTCCTTATTTAGTTTTAAACTGTAGGGTAAAGGTCCGAAACGAGTCGGAGCATTATATGTGACTTGCCAATTGTTCAAGACCTACTTCAAGGTGAAATGCTTTCCGGCGATAGTTTGATATTCATGAATTGAAGTGGTTAACATTCACTATATTATTATTTGTAGTATGATCAACCATTGATTGGAGTACTAAACATGTCCCTAATTTATGTATTTCAGCTTGGAACTGTCAATCTTTGTCGAAGTGTAATAAGAAGTATTGAGACTGCTCGGATATTTGACTTTGAGGAATTTCCAAGAAGAGACAAGGTCTAGTGCAATTCTCTGGAATCAGTTTTAGTTTTTGGCCTCCCGATTCGGTTACGTTTATCTTATTTTTTTTTGTTTTCTTCACAAACACCGCAGGTTACATACATGTATTATACCGGAAGATTAGAAGTCTTCAACGAGAATTTTCCTGCTGTGAGTCGCTAATAGATCTTCTGGTTCAATCAACGTTCATTTTGTAGTATTTATCGAAATATTGATAGAGACATGTTCTATTTTCGATCTTGCAGGCTGATACAAAGCTATCATATGCCTTACAATATTGCAACCCCAAGAGACAACGGAATATAAGGTATAATTTTGGTTTACTCTGTGATTACCTTAATCTTGCATTACGTTACTGAATGAGCTCATGTGGCATATGTGGATCAGGATGATATTGAAGTATTTGATACCCGTAAAACTTTCAATAGGAATCATACCAAAAGATGAGCTCTTGCAAAATTATAATCTTCATGAGGTAACAACTTTCCTTTTGTTTTCTAAAATTCTCCTCAATTCTACGTCAAACTTATTTCGCATCAGCGGGTGATATTTTTTTTATCTCTACTAATCCAACTTCTCTATGTGTCCAGTACATTAAGATTGTGCAAGCTCTGAGAAAGGGTGATCTCAGGCTTCTCCGACAGGCTCTTCAAGAACATGAAGATCGGTATGTCTTTCTATTGACATCTTACTGTACTTATCTACATCCGAATTTTAAGGCCTTGTGTTAGACTAGAGCATGAGCATCGTAATTAGCGTAGGTGGCTTGTAGTGGATTGTAGCTGTGTTGACAGCTCAGCAATGACCGGCTAGTTATAGAGCTAACAGGTTAAAAGAAAGTTGTGGCAATTAGGTCGAGAGTAGAGATGCTCTCGTTAGTCAAGCCGCTCTATGATGTGTACTTCTTTGGTGAATTGAATAAAGGAGTTTATCTGTTTGAATGATATCATTTAACAACTTGATATCAATCAGGTTCTTGAGGTCCGGTGTGTACCTTGTCTTGGAAAAGCTGGAGCTCCAAGTCTACCAGAGACTCATGAAGAAAATGTAAGAAGTATTAACAAGCTATTTATCAATTGAACATTCGCAGATTACTTTAGTTTCATAACTCTTTATCAATGTTTCAGTTATATCATCCAGAAGCTGAGTGATCCAGCGAGAGCTCACCAGCTGAAGCTTGAAGTGATTGCCAAAGCACTTAGATGGCTAGAAATGGACATGGATCTTGACGAGGTTTCTTCTATGTTGCCATTCCATTCATCGTTGTTATTTACTAGAATGAATTCTGTAAACTCACCAGTTCTGAAAACATTTTTTGCAGGTGGAATGTATAATGACGATCTTGATATACAAAAACCTTGTGAAAGGTTATTTGGCTCACAAGAGCAAAGTGGTAGTTCTAAGCAAGCAAGATCCGTTCCCTAAACTAAACGGAAAGCCTGTTGGCTCATAGAGATATACACATTCACATCCAGACCCTGCGAATTGCGGGTTATCCTTGTTGTTGTATCAAGAAACCCTGCTTAAACCCAAGCTTAATCTCATTATTTACTTGGAAATTCTTTGTAGTAGTTTTATAGATTTCATTTGGCATAAGGAATGGTCGAAAGGTAATAAGAACATCCAGATTCTTTTACAGTTTTTGTTCTTTCTCTTTCTCTACCGTTTCACGAATTGTTGGCTTTTGTGCACTCCAAATTTTCTTGAACATTACGTCACAATGAAATCAATCAACAATTCACGAAACCTTAAAATTTAAATAATAACACATGGAGAAGAGAATGTTTTTCAAATTTTACTTTTTGACATTTTGTCACAATTGAAAACAATCAACCGATGATGAAAGTACTGAAAGTTCTTGAAAATTGCCATCAATGAAACAAATAGACGAAGAGAGAGAGACAGAGAGGACAATACAAAACTCCAGAGACTAATAGTTTTCAGACAAAAGACTAAAATCTTTTCAGGCAGCGAGATCAGGAAGTGTGTTCTGAATGTTGTAAGGCATCAAGATGTTGAAACCATCAGCAGCAGTTGAGATGATCATCCCTGGAATCTGGTTGTGCCAGTGAAGTTCCTTCAAGTCCTTTTGTCCCTGGTTTTCCCGGTAAAATGCGAGGTTTTCAGATTAAAAAAAAACATTGATCGCATAAACACGAGCTAGGGAAATTAAAGTAAAATGTTACCTGGTGAACAAAGAGAAGCTGAGGAGGCAAGTCTTGAGGTGTGTTGACTTGTTCCTTGGTCTGGGCTTTGAACTCTGCTTCCTCTTCCTCATCCTTCTCTAGGGATAAATCCCATATCCTGCAGATACAACAGATAAGCCAAAACCCATTAGACAGATTCTCAGTTTTTATGGGGATTATCAATGTTTTCTGTATAAGCTTTCTGGCTCACGTGAGCTGGTTATCTCCCGAAGAGACTGCAAGTGTCGAGGATTCATGAGCGCTCCACTCGATCGACGTGATAGGATGCTTATGATACTCAAAATGTGCTACCACAGCATCTCCACCCTAGTTCAAGATTCAAATGCTATCACATCAGAATCTTGTTAAGATATTTATATGGAAATTATAAAGCTATGGTCTTTAACGCACCTTGATCAGTCTAAGATCACGGATAGAGAATGTCCCGTCATCACTCCCTGAGGCCAACATGCAACTAGCCAGCCTTCATGAAAGAGTAAAAATAAAGAGTGAGCCATTTGCCGGTAACACAAAACCAAAACGAATTAAGTTGCACATCAAAGTGGCGTAAGAACCTGTTCCATGAGATGACATTCACATCAGCGTTATGTGCCTTGAAAGCTAATGCAGGCGACTTCCCAACTCGGACATCCCAAACTGCAACAGTCCCATCCACAGAACACGACGCAAACACGTTATCTTCAGCTGGACTCCACTGGAACAAAGAAAAGAATGTTCAGCCAAAAGTAGAAAGTAGCAGTAGACACACAATTTAGCTACAAAATGACAGTTTTACTTGTAAATCTTCAACACTTGCAGTGTGTCCGGCGAACGGAATAGGATCAACAGTCCATGAACCAGAAGCTGGCTCCCACAAATGAATCATACTCTTGCAGTCCCCTAACCGGTGGAGAAAAAAATAAATACACATTGACCATGTTGAAAAGCATGTAATTGTTTGAGTATTGTACAAATTTTCTGAGATAACTATACCGGAAAGAAGTCTTCCAGCAGTTGCAGGACTCCAATCTATAGCATAGCCTTCGTCTTTGTGGCCAGCAAAGTTAACTAAGGGTGCTTGGTTAAGAACCGGTGAAGTTCCATCTTTACCTTCTGTTTCTGACTCAGCTAAAGCATTAAGATGAGAGCTCAAGTCCCACACCTGCCCAGAAATACAAAAGCCAAACTACTTAATAAGGGGCACATATAAAGAAACACGTGCAAGTAGACAAATATATCTTGATGGTTTTTGTTTCTTATTGCCAAACGCTAAACTAATATCCAATTGATGAGATTATCTTACCTGTACATGACCAGAATCTGCCCAAGAGACACAGATATGAGAGTTTTGAGGCATTGCACGAATGCGGTTAACACATCCATGGTGAGCAACCCTGCGGACCTGTTTATCAATAAAAAAAAAATGAGAACAAAGTATTAGCCATGAGGACTCTCTAGACTTGAGAGATGAATAACATAATAGTTAGAAAGAATCAATAATTACCTGAATATTTGGAATAGTGGAAGCTTCATCTTCGCTTTCCTCATCACTGTCACTGTCCTCATCTTCGTCACCCTCATCCTCCATAGCATCATCACCATTCGCTAGCGTCTTGGGCACTACATCGCGTCTCTTACCAGATACGTTGCTGATTTTAAATAATCCTACGGAGTTATAAGGTGCTTTCTCAGCCTAAGGAAGGGGAAAGAAAGCCATCACAGGATTACAACAACTTAATGAGAGCAAAAACACATTTGAAGATATATAAAGGTACAGGAGTTACCTGAGTCCCAGCCACCATATACAATGTGTGAGGAAACTCCGTTCGGTTCATACCCAGCTTATCACCTAAAATGTCAAAACTGGACAAACAACAGAAACCTTCAAAATCACCAAACTTAACAGTAAATTTCTCAACTTTATGAATTCAGATGATATACAATTTCATAAACAGAGAAGAGCTTTCTCGTAAAAACTAACTATCTCTAACAATCCCACGATTTGAGCTAATAATATGGTTTAAATTACCTCAAACAGGGCCAACCAACATGGAACCCATGAAGGGAATTATAAACAGAAGGGTCGCACTGAAGTTCTTCTCCATCTTCGAGCTTATCGACACCTGGCTGCCAAACCCTAGTTGGCATCGATGGTATCGAGGAAGACGACGCAGCTTCCTTCTTCTGTCAATTTAAAACATCCAAATTCACGTTCTATTAGGTTTTTGATTTGGGAATATCAGACTCGAGAGGATGAAACAAGAGCAAGTTCGGATTCAAATTTCAAACCTTGTTCTTCCTCTTTGCCTTCTTAGGGTTTACGCTGCGACCCATTTTGCCTCGTTCTGATTCTAAACTATTCGAATGATGAATTCAGCACCAAGAGGTTCTTCCATTTTCGTTAGGGTTTAAGCAATTTATACCTATAGAAAGAAATAATTCTCCTCTTTTTTTTGCATAAATATCTTCTGTTCCTTCATAATTATTCTAAATTCCTCGACCTTTTTTTTGTTCTAAATTCCTCGACCTTTTAAAAAATGAAAAATCACCCCAAAAGTTTTATAAAAGATCACGTTCGAACTTTTGTTTTAACTATTCGTTGATTAGAGTCAACAATCAAGAAATAAAAAAAGGCAATGGTCCTTCAGTGTACCAAGTACACTAGTAAGTATATATTTCTACTTGGAGAAGAATTTGTCCCAATCGCGAAGCGAAGAATCAACGGAATCATCAGGGAGAAATTTGGGAATCCTCTCGGCGCGAATGAACTGTTTCAAGATAGCTTTCTCTTCATCGATTTTTTTCTTCTCTTTCCTGTCTTTTGGTTCTACCTTCCTCTTCTCTTCCAAGATCCACTTGAAGAGCTCCCTTTGCTCGTCTTCTGGAACCGGTTTCCTTGCTACCTTTACAGGCTCAGTTGCCGCAGTCTGAAACACCAACTGATCCGCTGCATCTGTAAATTCAAACAGAGGATCTGGTTTCGTGATCGGTTTGGCTTCTTCCTTCTCAGGCATTGCAGTTTCTGGTTTCTTAGCCTCATCAGTTTCTGCAACTGCGCTGTTCTCTGCACCTTTCTTCTCGACTTCGGTGTTAACAACACCCTTTTTCACACCTTTAGTCCTGGCCTCGCCGCCCTTTTTAACTCCCATTTTCTCGCCCGCATCAATGTCCCTTTCTCGTTTTTTAGCGAATATATAAGCTGCAGAAACAAAGGATCAAAATTAGCAAACACTGAAGTGGACTATCATGAATGCTATATCATCATATTCAAACTGCTTATAATGCCAGAAATCAAGTGTGCGTTTCTCGGGTTCTGATTCAGACCACTCTTATTGTTCTGCCAGCAAAGGATATTTTCCAATAGTACATGAACGAGATGGGTTTAATGAGAGAATGCTATACAAACCTAGTGTAGTTTTAGAGAGAACATGCTGAAACATATCAAAAGAATGACGAGCACGATAAAATAAGATGTCCATGAACGAAAAAATATACAGGAATCTATGGGCATCTTCTATTCAATTTTACTGTTTAGCCGAGATACACACACAAAGATACTGTAAGTTCAATATCTTTTCATATCGCTAAGAACATCAACAGATTCTAGTAATGCCATGGCATAATCAGCTTCCTTTTAGAACCGAAGCAGCACAAAGGTTTGGTTTTTGATACATCAATAATGATATGAAAGAAATTTCTCAGCTGGGCATTTCATCAAACACATTATGCACGTAAACTAAAACCCACCAAAATTAACGAAATTTTCTGCAAGACTAACCTGCAAGGCCGAGATTGAAGATCAGCATAGTTCGCCAGCCGACTGTAGCCAGTTTCGGAACGGCTTTCTGTGGAGGTTGGGATCCAGAGGGAGATGGGTCCATCGATTCCGATGGAAATATCTCGACTCGGATCTTCCGTATTGTACAGCTTCTTGAGAAATGAGGTATCGTCGGAAAAGATAATGTAGGTTTCAAACCCTAATCCCCACTTCTGCTACTTGTGATTAGATTTTGCTTCTTTGCCTTATTCGTCACGCAAATCTTGATTCTCCTGTCTCGCTATTTACCTTTTTTCGGGAAAAACAAAAAAGTTCTTCGCCGAGACGCTGACTGATCTTGACGGTATGGTTTGCGATTGGGTCTTGAACTCTCTAACTCACCAAGAGGGCCCAAAACAAACAAGATTAACATTGCAACTTTTTTTTATGGTATGACCACTAGACTTAACTAGGGCTGGGCAAAATACCCGGAACCGAAGAACCGAACCGAACCCGACCCGAAAAAAGGGAACCGAACCGAACCCGGAACCGACAAAATACCCNAAAAAAAAAAAAAAAAAAGAAAGGTACAAGGATGGAATTCGTTGTTACCACACAAAGCCAGCGGAAACAAAAAAACCTCGGAAACAAAGCCCAAAAAAGGGAGACGAAGCCCCAACAAAAAGAGAAACAAACGAGGAGATAAAATCTAAGAATACGGAAATGATGATTTAAAACAAAACACTCATAACCTTTAAAAATGAAACTCTGAACAAGAAATCTCCCACGATCTTTTCTAAAGAACCGAATGACGCCATAGCTGTAACAAAAGGCCAGAACCTCGCGAAGAACCGAAACAAACAGCAAACAGACTTAACCCACTCTAATGGAGTAATTTTTTTAAAAGAAATTATTTTGAAATTTAAGAAAAATTACTTTTATTTGAATTTTATATTATGTCTAACTCATGATTATAGATAGAGTTGTCAAACGGAATAATTTGTCTACTTAACTCGTTTTACAGTGGACTAAAATATTATTCGGGCTAATTAGTTAACAAACTCTTAAAAAATCAATTCTCTTGTGTCTAACTTTTTATAATATTAATAAAATATTTTTCAACTTTTATTTTGATATAAATTCAAATAAAATATAATAAACTATACTGAAAAATATATCAAGATTTCAAATATATTTTTTTCATTGAATATATATGGATTGATTATTATTTAAAATATATAGTAGATAACATATTTAATGCAAAATAAATATTTTCTATATTTTTATCACTAATTGTAAAAAACAATTATATCATTTTCTATTTCAATTATTCTTTGTTACTTGTAATAACTTATAAAACAAAATTCATTTTCAAAAATGTCTTATTGTTTACAAAAGAGATTTTGATTTTTTACTAGTTTAAAAATGCTAAAAATAGTGTTATATTTTGTTAATAACGCTTCTAAAATGTATTTGCACACGGGGTTTAGAATCATCCGAGGCCCATTATGTTATGACAAGCTCAATGAAAGTCTAATTCTGTAGCCGGTTTGGTTTGAGAGGGAATAATAAGCCTCTGTTTAATGCAATGCAAACTAAAACCAAACACATATAGAGTTGGTTTTAAAGCTGAACAAAATAACACTTAAAGAGTCTTTGAGGAAACAGGATCAAGAACCAAAACCATGTACCCCTAAACGATTTGGAGAGGTCCTAAAAGCTATCTAAATAATATCTCAAAAGACAAACCAGCCTTTCAAAAACCAAGACTCCTCGCTAAACCGCATCAGTTTTTTTTACCATAGCCGATAGATAGATAGACAATGGTATTTTTATTTCTTTGCTCTCAAGGCTTGGAGGCACATGTCATAACATGCGACTTGAACTTCTCCAATTCTGTCAGGACTTCCTCTTCCGGTCTGTAAATCAAGTCACTCATCCGCCATATCTGCCAAAGAAGAAGTAAGTATAAACACCATTTTACGTTTTATCGACCAAATTGCTCATCCGAGTACCAAGAAATTGTTTAAAGGTTACCTGCAATGTTCCACCCCCACCAGTAGTCTCACAGTCATCCGAAACACTGACAATAGTCCAAGGGTCTGACGCGTTCCAGTGGAAATCAACCACTTTGTCCCTATGAAAGTATATATATATAAGAAAACTTAGAAGGAAGTAAACCAGAATGCAATGAAGAGACTTAGGATTAAGTTTTTAAGAACCTGTGACCAGCATGCTGGAAGAAAAGCCCAGCAGGACTTTTAGCTGCACGATCAGACTTCTTACTGACCTGATGGACAATTAAACAAAACCAAACATAAGTACAATACATAAGTTTTCGTGAAAATGAAAAATTAATTTCAGACATATCTGAGTGACTTATGTACACACCCTCTCATAATCCCAGATGTTCAAGAGACCATCTTCTGCAGAACTCCCAAAAACCGATGACTTATCAGGAGACCACTGAATTGATTAACAAGATGGTATCAGTGAGTTAATTAGGTACAAGTAATATGAAGAAAAAGAACATAACAACTTTTTTTGAAACCTGAACACAAAGAACTGCAGCTTTGTGGCCCTCAAATTTGTAAATCGGCGTACCGACTCCATTTGAGGTCAGGTTCCTACGATCATAAAGCCGGACAGTGTTGTCTGCTGACCTGAAACATTCAACTATATCTAATTAGTACACGTATGCATATTCTAAAAGTGTGCCTTAATCATCTGTCTGTGGCACGTGTATATATATATATATATCTATTCCCCATACCCTGTCAGGATCAGATTGTCATCATGAGGATTCCAATCGACACAATGAAGATCAGCATCGTGTGCTTTTTCAACCTGGTAAACACAAAAAGCAAGATAAAAAAGATCAAAGAAGGTAAAACTTCAAAATTATGATTAGGATCAAGAAAATACATTACCTTCATAACAGGGCTAGTGCCAGTTCTTGCATCCCATAGTATAAGGCAAGAATCGTCACCAACACTGCAGAATTCTTGTGCACTTCACGACATAAAAATTCACCAGAAGCATCATCAGAAAAGCATGAAAAATCTGCATTTTACATGAAAAAATACAAGATCAAAAAGAGGAGACAGTTCTAAGAAGTTACCTAGTCGGGCTGAATGCCACATCTTCAACCGTATCGTCATGGCCATGATATACACCTCGCGGGCCAACAGAGGGACTCTCAGTCTTATCACCACCTTCACCAGTCTGTTTGATGATAGATCCAGATGATTTGGAATCTGTACCAACCGATGTGATGTGGTCTTGGATACTCCACAAAACAACTGACTTGTCCTTGCCTAAGAGAAGAACCTTTGTATGAGAAACTGGCAAACCACAGGATCGGACACTACAAATCATAGAAACACAAACCTCCAGAGAGGACAAAGGGTTCGGTTGGGCACATTGCAAGAGCGAATTCAGCATTATCTTGGTGTCCAGTTAGTATCTGCAAGAAAAAAGGGTTCAGATGATGCAAACAAGCAGCACTATTTAAGAAGATATCAAAGAGATATATCACTTCCAATGATGATGTTAAGACACACAAAAATAAAGCGCAAGCAATGATTTGCAACAGCATTTCTCAGAAGTGGACATACCAAATCCGGACGGGAATTTGCAGCTCCAAGCACAGCATGACGGTTTGGTTGGGTTTCAACATCCCAAATGAGAACCTGGAATCAAATATTGTATTCAGATAACTGAAACTGGAAATAAGTCCAAAATAAAGGATCCAATTTGACTGCCAAATATAAAGAGGTATGAAACCAACATATTTCAAGTTGCTATGACCATAACAAAATAGAAGAATCAGCGCTTACATCAGGACTGTCAGTGTGAGTAGCAACAATCTTACTGTTTTGTGGGAGTTCCCTGATTCTGTTAACCTGCAATTGCAAATTAGTGATGAATACACATCAAAACAGGGAAACGAGTAAATTCATGCACCGATTTAGATAGCGATGCAGATACAATAATGCACCAAATAGAACTAGACAATGTTGATACAGGAATATCTAGAGTGGGCAGAATTCACACCTCTCCAGGGTGAATGATGGTCTTGTACTTCTTCACAAATGGAGAACGTGCTTCCTCATTGAACTGAAAACACATTTGCAGAAGATAGTAGATAAGTGTCAGGAAATACATTGTAGAGGGGAGCATGATAAGGAAAAGGCGCAAGATTAATAGCAAAACCGCAAATTACTTGAGATATGTGCTCTGCTGCAGCGACCCTTGGCTTAACAACTTCGCAATTTGCTATGACTAGAGTATTGGGCACACTGCCATCAGTCTGGTGACACAACCAAGAACAATACAAAAAAAACACGAATTTCAGAGAACATGAGAAAACTTTCTGAAACGTTATTGCAAGCAAGATGCAGGAGAAAGCAATAAACCTACTTGTTCAGAGAGGTACAGACGCTGGCGATTCTTATAGGTTGCTTGTTCGAGTTGTGGACCCCATCTGTTTAAAACAAAACAACAAATTCACCAACTGGGAATGGGATCTCTTAGCACAAGAACTAAAGACTTCATCAAATATGAATACAGCTTAACATTTTAAAGAAAACAAAAAATTGACGTTTCCTCGAAATTGAAAGACAACTCCGAATAATTTGGAACCAACAAACAAAAACACCAAAACCTTGTTAACCCTTTGTGTTGATTATAAATTTCAGAGGATCGTGCAAAATTGAACATCAGATATATCAAGGCGTGAAGAAACAGGTACATCAAACCCTAACAAGAACATTCGCAAGAACTCACTTAAACCCAGAAATCGAAAAACTTATGTCTACCTCTCAGCATTTTCCTAAATTAAGAGAAAATGCAATTCAATCCAAACACAAGAATGTTTAAAGCTTCTCACACAAAATCACAAAAAGAAAAAAAGATAAGCCGAAGATACGATTAACCGAAACCCTAGAAGGACAGAAAGAATAAAAACTCGGGAGGACCTGCAGGAGAGCGAAGGCCAGACGAGGTTATGGTTGGCGAGCCAGTCGTAGAGAATGGGGACGAGACCTTTCCACTGAGAGTACTTCTCGTCGACACTCGGCTGCGTCGTTTTCTTCCCACTTTCCTTCATTTTCCCACCGCTGCTACCGCTCTGTTGCTGCAACGACGGAGTCTGAGAATCGTCCTTGCTCTTAGGTTTCCGGCCTCTCTTCTTCGGCGCCGGAGTAATTCCTCCGCTCGGCGTCGTGCCTTGAGGAGACGCTGCTGCTTCGTCGCTCTCCATTTTCCTCTTTTTGTTTTAGTTTTTGTCTTCTATTGAATACTTAAACTCTCTCCAGTGACTGCTTTAAAACACACAACCACCGTTTCCTTTTTATTGTTTTTATTCAGTAAAATGGATACTTTATTATTATTTTTAAATGACAAATCCTTGAAAGTAATATATGAAAATTATTACATTACAAACGAATAGTCCTTCACATTCAGGTATTCCGTTCGATTCCGGATATTTTGAGGTTTACAATCTATTTAGGTACTGAAATATTTTCGATTCGGTTCCAGTTTGGTATCAGTCGGTTCCAGTTCGGTATCAGTCGGTTCCTAAATTTAAGAACCAGAAAATACCTAATTTTTTTCGGATCTTAACCGGTTTCAGATAATTATTTTCCCGAAATACCTAAAATATACCAAAAAATCCATAAATATACCCGTAAGCCCGAAATTATATCCGAAAACCCTAAAATATACCCGAAAAACCGAAAAAACTAAAGAAAACATACTCATAATACCGAAAATATATCCAAAAACCTGATAATTTAAATTTTTGGGTATAAAATTATAATTCGGGTACCCAAAATATTTCGGTTCCGGGTATGATCCGATATCCACGAGTATCAATGAATAGGATCCAATGGATATTTTGGCTATAACCGGTTCGGGTATTTCGATTCCTGTTTTTATTCTAAATCAATTTGATATTAGTGTAAATTGAATCATAAGAAGAAAAAAAGATTTTTTTTGAAAATCGGAAAATGAAAAAGGAAGAGCAGTGATTGTCACTCACTAAGTTCTAAACCTCAACAAAAATAAGCCCCAGAAGCCAAACTCCGGCGATGAACAAAACCAAAGAAGAAGACAGAGAAGAGGAAGAAGAAGTAACAATTTGAATAGGGAAATTGCATTGTCCCTGAGATATATTCTGTGTGGTAATGGTGGCCAAACCTTGGAAGACACAAGCACCCTCATCCTGGTTCTTCACTTGAAAATACATGTTAAAAGCATACGACGCGTTCCCATTTGCATCAAGACCATTGCATGATGACCCGTAACCAAGCCCCGTGCAATCCGAGTAAGTGCATGCGAAATCTATGTTATCCGCAAGTTTCGTCAAATCTTTGGCTTCTGGATTAAACGTACACCACTTGTTTGGTAGATACGTCACGTTTTGTGCACCTATCAACAGCTTGTCCTGTCCTTGTCCCGATAGATCTATAGGAAACTTTGGTTGCCCGTCGAATTTGAATATTCCCCAATGGCGTTCAAAGTCTCCCGGTGCTATACTTTTCGCATCCTCGTCTAGTAATCCGAACAAGTATACCTCGATGTAGGTGGGTCTCAATGGAGTGCCTCTGTTTGTTCCAAGCCTCGGTAAAAGCCCATTGTAGAATCTGTAAGCATTGCCTGCGAAAACCCGTTTTTCAAAATCAAAATTCCATGAATGTGACATCTAAAGCACTGAATTATGTTAGATGATGATGATGTCTACCGGTGTTTGCATGTTTGTCACCCTCTGTTGGCCAGCCGACTTCTCCAACGATTATTGGCATATCTCCATGACCAACAGCTTTCAAAGCTGATACCAAAGTGTCGAAATTGGCGTCGAACACGTTTGTGTAATCAATACCGTTGTCATGTACCGGTTGAGCGCCATCGAAGAAGGCGTAATTGAGTGGGAAATCGTCATTCCCATAGAGACTTAAGAAAGGGTAGATGTTAATTGTGATGGGGGCGTTGTTCTTGCCAAGAAAGTCAACAATCTGAGTCATTTGACCGATGATATCAGGACGGAATCTTCCAGCAGATGGCACGGGGTTGCTTGCTGGTGAATCGTAGACATCGGCGTTTAAAGGGACTGTTGCTTTGACGGAGTTTCCTAGTCCGGCTTCATTTAAAGCGTTTTGGATGTTTTGAAGTGCAGGGAATGTGAGGTTTATAAATGATCCGTTGTATGATTTGAGGAATGGCTCATTCCCAACAGCTACAAACCTGAAACACATCAGCAAGACATTAGCTTCACTGAGACATATAAACACATATTTGTCTTATGCATTTGACAGTGTTGTCTCATCACATTTACTTTTTTTTTCAGAGATTTGATTACTCAATCAGCTTTCACCAGACATATTAAACATAACTCAAACATGTTTTCGAATCTCTAACATTTGAAATCTTGTAACATTCTTTGTATTTGTTTGCTCAAACCTCATAAACCCTTGACTGTTTAGTTTTAAAAAGGCGTATGAACAATCAGACGACGTTAGAACCAATCTGAGAAAGAAGAGAGGTAGAAACTGACGTGATATTGACACCGCCATTGAAGTTATAACGAGTGATATTCTTGCGAACCCACTCCTTGGCTCGGTCGTAACTGCCCATGACCTTAAGCTGATCATTGGGAATAGCGACCATCACTTGGAGGCCCGAACCAGCAAGTGCACCCATGGTGGTCTCGTCCGCGTCGAAAAGCTTAACCTTGTTGATGTTATTGTCCTTTAGCATCTGAACCACTGTCTTTGGTGGCAGCTTGTGTGTGGCCATTGTTCCCCAGTTCACACCTAGCCCATCTACCATAATACCTAGAGGACCTGTTAGGATTGCAAATCCCACAACGAGGGCCAACAGATTCGCCATTCTGAGATAGAAGGAAAGGGATGATTACCTACATTTAAGCGTGAAATACTAAAAACAGAAGTATATCCAAAATCTTAACATTTACTCAACCAATAAAGCTAGAAGCAACGATGTGGATCCTGAAAATATATGTGTGAGGATACCAAATCCATTGTAGAGGGGAGCATGATTAGGAAAAGATAGAAGATTAGTAGCAAAAATACTAATTACCTGAGAGATGTGTGCTCTGTTGCAACAACACTTGGCTTAACAACTTCACAATTCGCTAAGACTAGAGTAGAGGAGGACACATTGCCATCAGACTGGGAGACACAATTCGCTTAATCAAATATTAATCAAATATGAATACAGCTAATCATCTGGAAAAAAAACTGAAATTTCGTCAAAATCATTTGAAATTAACACAACAAAACACCAAAGCATTATTAACCATTTGTGTTGATTAAGGCTTACCAATGAACCCTATCAAAACAAACTGAATAAACACATATGCTTGAAGAATGACAGATCTCGAAAACGCGTAACACCAACCCCTAACTAGAACATTCGTAAAATCTCATTTAAACCCAGAAATCGAGAATTATATCTCTCAGCATTTTCCTAAATTAAGCGGAAATACAAACCAATCCGAATGTTCAAAAGCTTTTTCACACGAAAATCTACTTGGTAACCTTCGATAATTACCAAGTAGTCTCTTTTTGTTTGTTTGTTTTTCTCCTTTTATTCAGTAAAACAAAGACTTTATCAATAACAAAAGTACAAAATCTGAAAAAATAACGGATGGAAATAAACATTATCAACATAAATTGAGAGAAAATAAGTGTGAGTCAAGATTCTTTAGCAACGGTATTAAAATTTTGAGATTTTTCTAGGCAAATTTCAAGTTTTGTTCTGAAATGTGCAATGAATGCTTACTCTTTTTTTTAATATATTTATATATAGGAAAATTGGAAAAAAAAAAAAATGAAGAAGAAAACAGTCTACTACAGTTTCACCTAAAAGAATCTGACAAAATTTGAGAATGTGAATTAAAACCCAACCTAGTATTTCAACAATGCAAATTAATAAAAACATAACCTATATATTCAACTAAAAACTCAACCAATTCAAGGAAGGAAATAAAAACCCAACATTATCCCACATAGTCTTCGAGTATCGTTCTTCGTTTGGAATCAACAAACATGGAACATGAACCTATAGGACAAGGTTCAATTCCAACGAGACGACTATTGTTCCACCCAGCAAACCGAAATGGTTCCACCTAGAAAACCAAACCGGATGCACTTGGATTAAACGTTCACAAGACCCTTATATTTTCAGTTGTTATTTATTTCATAATCTCGATCTGTTTTTTTGTTAATAATTGGAGAGACTTAGTCTTCTTTCTTATTATGAGCCAAATATCTCCTCACTTTCCCATTTCTCATGTACGCACGAATCAATGATTCCATATCTTGTAATAAATATATTTAAAAACCGAGATTATGCCCACACATGCGTGATCGGGTGGTAGGTGGAGTGGTAGGGTCTCTCCATATTGGTATCAACCAGAGTTCGACACTGGTCCTCTACGATGGCCCCCGAAACAATAGCACAAACATGTGGAAAGTTCGGGTTTGGGCCGAAGGCCCAGACAATTAACCTGGTAGTCCGGTAGTGGGCGAATCGGCTACCCGCTGACACTTAGTCGGTCGGCATTAACTCGGGTATGACGTATGGCATGATCCCCTGGGGCTGAACCGGATAGCCACCGTTATCAAAAAAAAAAAACCGAGATTATGAAAAGGATGAAAATAAATATATGCAATTTGAGACTTTCGTATATGATTACAAAACTATCATTTGGTAAGAAATGAAAGGGATTTGAGACTTTCGAATATGATTAAAAAATTATTATTTTTGAATTATATGGTTTATTATATTGTTTGAGTTTTACGTATGTTCTGTTCAAATATTATTGGCGTGGTCAAAGTTTCAGATTTTATTTAGATTAGTCTATAATATTTTAAAATAAAATATTATTTGATTTCTTACTATTTTGTCAATTACATGCATACTCTCCTTTAAAAATAATTAATTATTATTTGATAAAAATGATAGATAAACAATATAAGATATATTCAATCATTAATTTAAAGGTAGATTCATTGTCTTTTTTCTTTTTCATATTTAATCTTCGCCTTCAACTCACGAAGGTAGGCTTCGCGTAATCTAATCTCCCACATGAGCCTTCGCAGCATTCCAAATCCACCTTGAACATGATCAAGTGTCCATGCGACACCTTCCGTGAGTATGGAATATGCCAACATAGATCTTTGTTCGACGGGAGCACGTCTTAGCATTCTTATAATATTTTGCGTACCAAACAGCTCATTAGCACTTTCGTACTCGCTTTGTCTAAAACAAAAATAGATAAATTAGTATCAACTTTTTTTTGATAATCATGCTTATAACAAACAGCTTAGCAAATATATTTGTTAGCAAATATATTAGTTAGCAAATATATTAGTTAGCAACAAATATAATAGAATAAGTACACTTCAGATGGAAAATATGCCGCAAATTCGCAATTTATACTGCATCTTTCGTTTTCGTTTCTTGTGGTGCAAACTGCACAAGGACTAGGTTTAGTATTGTCTCCTAGGGCTTCCATCACAATATTTTAATTTTTTTGATGAAATAGAAATCTGTAAATTAAGTAATTGAAAACTGAAGAAAAATGTATTATCAAAGAAATATTTATAGATAAGTATCTGCAAAATATAGTCAAAAGAAATTTATTAAATAGCCAAATATGAGGAGATATTAAATTCATTTGACTTCAAAATTTAAAGTTATATATATTGCTATAATTATTGATGTTAAAGTAATATTTCGATACGTGTCAACTAGATTTTGATACGTGTTAAAAGAAAATCTTCCAAACGAGATTGAATCATGTGTTAGTCAAACGATTAGATTATATTTCGACACGTCTCAACAAATATTTAATTATTGTTTTCAATTCAATTTTGTCACACTTTTTCAAATATGCAGTTTCATATATCTATATTATTTGGGTAAACGTTCTATTTCCCCTGAGAACTTCCATATAATAACATATCCCCCTAAAGTTTAACTCTAGTTCTATTTCCCCACAATTTGAAAGTTCGAATCTTATTTCTCCACGAAATCAAAGTTCCAAATCTATTTCCCCACAATATCAAAGTTCCATACCTATTTGCCCACGAATCACGGTTTGATTCGGTTTACTGTATACCAATCAAGAATTAACCAATTAAACACCAATTATAATCCAATTAAACCAAAATTAACCCAATTACAATCCAATTAAATAACCCAATTAAGATCCCATTAACTCAGTTTCTGCCTTCTTCTTCTTCTTCGAGCCATTGCTTCGAATTCCTTCGAATCCTTCATCCATTTTTGTTTTGAATTTGGATAAAAAATTACAGTGAAAAAAACCCATCATAATTTAAAAAGAGTCTTCTTCTTTTGAAGAACCATACATGTAAGTTGTAACATGACTTGAGATCCGAGAACTCGCTCAGTGCAAGAGAAGTAACTATGCCATCTGAAACGTCAATCTTTAATTTGGGCTAATCTCTAGGCTAAAGCCTCGACCGCTCTCTACGTTTTCGAATCAAACCACATAATCTGAGGAAAGCTTGTACTATCCTCGAATTTTGGGTTTACAACCATGATTGTCTTCAGAACAAATAGTCTAATCGGAGTAAACCAAAGATGAGACGAGGAAGAAATTTGGTGGTATAGAAATCTTTGAAAGAGACCATTTTTGAAGCGTACGTTGAATAAGAGTAATAAGCATTGATATTGATGGTTTTCTGCTTTCCTAACGTATTATTAGAATAACACTAATAAACGTTTAATAAGACTTCTCTCGGTTGTATGGTTATAAACTGATATTGATGGTTTTCTGCTTTCCAAACTTATTGAAAGGTGTGGATAAAGTTGAAGGTGCACTACTGCACTGGAAGAAGTAAAAACAGAACAAGGAGAAGATAAAGCTGCTGAAGGTGTGTTATCAGGCTTTACTTACACTAAAGTCTGGTTATGTAACTTATGTTTTTAGTTTCCTATGATGGTGAAATCATGTTTCAACTGATATGAAAAATTGTTTTTTTCTGCAGAGAACGGAGTACCGGATTTCTGGCTTATTGCATTGAAGAACAATGAAATTACCGCTGAGGAGGTTCGTTATTAGGATACTTTTATTTTATTTTATTTTTTGCTTATGGAAAGGCTATTCTCGTTGCTTGATATATTTCCCCCCATGATTTTAGATAACAGAGCGAGATGAAGGTGCTCTTAAGTATCTTGAGGATATCAAGTGGAATAGGGTTGAAGAACCAAAAGGGTTCAAGATTGAATTCTTCTTTGATCAGAACCCTTACTTCAAGAACTTTGTCTTGACCAAGACATATTACATGATTGATGAAGATGAGCCTATCCTCGAGAAGGCCATTTGGTATGATCTTTTGCTCTATCATGTATTTGATGTTTTTGTTTCTTTAGGAGAACAAGTCTTATTTAGATTAGTCTATATACTTTAAAATAAAATATTATTTGATTTTAGCCATGGGCAATTGGGTATTCGGTTCGGTTTCGGGTATTTTGGGTAGGGAGGTTTATGATCCATATATATAGATACCGAAATGTTTTCGGTTTGGTTTCGGTTCGGTATCAGTCGGTTCGATTCCGAGATTTAAAAACCGGAAAATACCCAAAACGTTTTGGATCTTAATCGGTTTCAGGTATTTATTATCCGAAATGCCTAAAATATACCCGAAAATATACTCAAAAACCAAAAAAACTAAAAAAAATATACCTAAAATACCAAAAGTATACCTGAAAATCCGTAATAGATTTAATATTTTAGGTTTATAATTATAATTCGGGTAATTTGGATATCCGATCGGGTATCGGTTCGATTCCGGGTATTACTCGATACCCAAAGATATCAATGAGGAGGAACAATCGGTATTTTGAGCATAACTGAAATCGATCAGTTTCGGTTATTTCATATCGGTTTCGGTTCGGGTTTTCACTTCTGGTTTTTACGGCCATGCCTATTTGATTTCATACTATTTCATAAATTACATGCATACTGTCCTTTGAAAATAATTAATTATTATTTGATAAAATGATAGATAAACGATATATTCAATCATTGATTTAAAAGCAGATCTTATTGTCTTTTTTCTTTTTCATATTTAATCTTCTCCTTCAACTCATGGAGGTAGGTTTCGCATAATCTAATCTCCCACATGAGCCTTCGCAGCATTCCAAATCCACCTTGAATAGGATCATGTGTCCAGGCGACACCTTCCGTGAGTATGGAAGATGCCAACATAAATCTTTGTTCGACAGTAGCACGTCTCATCATTTTTATAATATTTGGCGTACCAAACAGCTCATTAGCACTTTCGTACTCGCTTTGTCTAAAAAAGAAGAAGATAAATTAGTATCAATTTTTTTTTTTATAATCATGCTTATAACAAACAGCTTAGCAAATGAAATTAGTTAGCAACAAATATAAGAGAATAAGTACGCTTCAGATGGAAAATATGCCGCAAATTCGCAATGTCTACTACATCTTTTGTTTCTTGTTGTGCAAACTGCACAAGGACTAGGTTTAGTATTGGCTCCTAGGGCTTCCATGACAATTTTTTTTTGATGAAATAGAAATCTATAAATTAAGTAATTGAAAGATGAATAAAAAAAACACAAACGACAAAGTATTTATAGGTAAATTTCTGTAAAATAAAGTCAAATAAATTTATTATATATCAGAAATTAGAGGATGTTAAAGACTTCATGGTTTTTCTAGGTAATAACTCAAAATTTTGTTTGACTTCAAAATATAAAGTTATAGGCCAATTGTTGCCACCATTGAGGATAAAATACCGCGGAAACGGGGCCAGTTTCGGTTTGATAAACGGTGGATTGGACGGGACGGCCTCATGGACACAATTTCAAAGGGCTGGGAAATCAACACAGGTGGCAATGGATCCTCATTCATAGAAAAAATAACGAATTGCCGAAGAGAAATATCAAAATGGCGGAAAAATAATTTGCCATACGGCAAGGAGAAAATTAGAGACTTACAACAAGCTTTAGAGGAGGTCCATAATGATGATAACAGCACTCCCGAGGAATTGATGGATATTACGAGGAAACTGAAAGAGGCTTATTTAGATGAGGAGTTATTTTGGCAACAGAAAAGTCGCACATTATGGGCAACGGTGGGGGACCGAAATACAAAGTTCTATCACGCGCAAGTTAAGCAAAGACGAGCGCGAAATCGGATTACTGGACTACATAATGCATCAGGATCTTGGGTTACCTCGGATAAAGAAGTGGAACAAGTGGCGGTTAACTATTTCGAGGATTTATTCACATCAACTTCCCCGACGGATTTCGAGGATGCTCTCAGTGATATTCCGGCTTTAGTTTCGGAACAGAACAATGATATGCTCACGGCAATGGCTACGGAAGAGGAAGTTCGCAGAGCCCTTTTTATGATGCACCCAGAAAAGGCTCCGGGCCCGGACGGAATGACGGCTCTATTCTTCCAACGATCATGGCAAGTTATAAAGACAGATGTAGTAGGACTGGTCAACGGGTTTCTGGAAACATGTTCCTTTGATCAACGGCTGAACATGACTAACATTTGCCTAATCCCGAAGATAGGACGGCCCACTCGTATGACGGAATTACGACCTATAAGTCTGTGCAATGTGGGCTATAAGATCATCTCGAAGGTTTTATGTCAGAGGCTAAAGAGACTGCTACCAGACCTGATTTCAGAGACCCAATCAGCCTTTGTATCAGGG